>CAUYRH010047512.1:0-10560 GCA_963574655.1 Perodicticus potto
CCGTGGCTTCAAAGCTCACAGCAACCTCCAATTCCTGGGCTCAAGCGAGTCTCCCGCCTCCGCCTCCCAAGTAGCTGGGACTACAGGCACCCACCACAGCACCCGGCCATTTTTTTGGTTGTAGCCATCATTGTTGTTAGGCGGGCCCAGGCTGGATTCGAACCCCCCAGCTCAGGTGTACGTGGCTGGCGCCTTAGCCCGTTGAGCCACAGGCACCGAGCCAAAGAAGATCCTATTTCTTTCTTCTTTGTCCCAGGAGCCTTTGGATCATCTTACCTTCCTGGCCGTCTGGTCTGCATGCTTTATCCTTTATCCTTTAGGATCCACCCTTAGCTGGGTGCATCACTGTCAGCAGGACAGACAACATCAACATGTGAGAAAACAAGGGCATGGCTGAGTCCCAAGGGAGCATCAACATATACCTGTATTTGGTATACCCTTTGGCATGCGTGTGTGTGTGCGGGAGAGTGGCGCCAGAATGTGTGAACCCGAATGTTGGTGCAGCTGTGCGAAAGTGTTGGTGCCATTGTGTATGCTTCTGAAACATGTGGCTTGGAAATGAATAGATGAGTACATGTAGCTTTGTATGTTTCTCTATGTGAAGGTTCATGAGAACTACTGGGATAAAGTGGTGGTGTGCATTTGTGGAATGCCAATGGGAATTTCCATATTCCCATGTTTCCTTAAAGTGATGGAGATATATCTATGGGTTTTGCTTTACCAGGCACTCTCAACACTCATGCCCCTTTATTTCTAATCCCTCTGGTACTCCTGTCCCTACTCCTTTGAAGCTCCCCTTAAGATCAGAGCTTCTCCAGTCAGATTGCCTGGATCTGACTCTTCCTAGTCTGGTAAATTGCTTAGCTGTACACATTTTAGTTACCTTGTCTGAATAAGAAGTGTACCATGGAGAATCCATGAAGTAATTCATCTAAAGCAACTTGAAGTGATCTGGC
Source organism: Perodicticus potto (assembly GCA_963574655.1). Lineage (NCBI taxonomy): Eukaryota > Metazoa > Chordata > Mammalia > Primates > Lorisidae > Perodicticus > Perodicticus potto. Next base: position 957 of record CAUYRH010047512.1, read on the forward strand.
AGAGAATAAGCATTTGGTTAGATGTCATTAGCTTCACCCCTTATCACTTCCATTACTTCCACCTCTTATCCCAAATCCTGTGCTTCCATTATGCCATGACTGTCTTCCATTCTCCCCCATCTCCTTTCGTTGCATTATTAACCCCTCTGAAGTCAGTGACCCCAGCCCCCTCACCAGGGCTGCTGTGTACCACCTTTATACCACCTTTCCAATCCAGACCACCAAGCTAGGATGCTCTCAGAAGAGTGAAACCAGCAAGGTATGACCCTGCCAAGATGGGTTATTTGGATGGCTGAACCAGAGTGTAGATACTGCTTGATTTCTCAATAACTTGGGTGAAGAACAAGAACAGGTGAGTAGAAGCAGGAAGGAGCCTCCCCAATTGTCCTTGCAGGATACTTGCTTACTCCTCCACCCCTGTTTTCCTCTTTGGCTTGGCTTGTGGTTAGGAGGGAGGTCCTGGAGCAAGGCTATGTCTCCTGCTCCCAGCTTGAGGGCATCCAAGAAAGAAAGTCAATATCTTGGTCACTTTGACTTTTCCATTCCAATTTGAATATATTAAAATGCAACATTCCAGCTGTGCAAATCCCCAGGCCATTGAAATAAAAGGTTTTTAACTTTAACCATTAAAGATTTAACTGGCCAATAAATCTAAGTATGTGGGGGGTTGTTACCAAACGTTTATTACATTGCTCTTGCTTTTAACTTAAGAGCAAATGCCAAGTATGGACTTTCATGAAAAAGACATTCCCTTATGGTCAAAACTGATGTCAGCCTCTGACCAAAAAAAGCAAGGGATTGCTGTCTCCATAAGGATCTACTCACTCCTCTCAAATCTCCTTAGGAGTTAAAATAGCTATGTCAGTTTTACAAACCAATTTGCTTGCTACAAAAAAAAAAAAGCCTATAATATCGTCTTGTTGCCATGGTCAGAACATGACTAAGTTAATCCAAAAGACTACTTTCAATTTGAGCATCTTGGCGCCAACTTTTCCAGAGCCAGATTTTATAAAGGCACAAAGGGGATATAGCTCTGGTGAAGAAAATCACAAGATCTTTCTCTTTTAGTATCTTCTGGGTGAGTTGAATAATCAGTGTCTTGGGTTGTAGGGCTCAATTTTGCCATTTTTTCCTTTAAGGCAAACAAGCCATCTTCCCAGTAGTGAAATATGGCTTTTAATTTACGCAAATGTAAAAGCATAGAACTTAACAATCATATTCACCCTGAACTTAAAAAATGAATAGAGGCCAGATAAATCTTGGCCATTAAAAAAAAAAAAAAAGGAGCTGATGTACAAGTTGAGTTATACCAGCCAACATGGGGACAGAGTCACATTCCAGATGTGCTGTTTTCCTGCCCATTGACAACTCTCCAACCCACTCCAGTAGTAAAAAAGGCCTGAAGTGGATTTTTAAATCTGGCTTAGACTCCTTTTTGCCCAGGAGGCCTGCTGGGTGGGTCCTCTGGGTTTCATTTCCACGGAACAAACCAGGGAGCCCTGTTTGTGGGAAATACACAGTAAATTCTGGCCTTTGCTCAGAAAACCTCCCGCTGGAGCATTTTTCACATCTAAATAGGAGGTGAATAAAGTTGATAAGCAGTTGTATTTTTTTTAAGTGATTTTTCTTTTAGCTTGAAGCCCTTTAGCTCAGAGGCTTCCAGCTCTATGAGGCCTTTTCCTCTGCTCCCTAAGCCAGAGTAGCATGGTGATGGTGAGCACATACACAGCCAGTTCAACTTGCAGGGGACACCTATATGTGCCTTTTGAGTGGCAACCCATCCACATGTGCCTGGCTTCAGTTCTGTCTGTTCACACGATCCCCATGTTCATTCATTTCTTATACTCCTTTGCAACTGCCTAGAAAGAAGTGTGGATCTCAGGGACCTGTGGTGCAGAGAGATATTTTTCCTGGAGTTCTCTAGCAGTGTCTGGTGTGAGTGTGGCAGGGCTAATCTTGGTGGATTTTAAAGCTTCCTCAATGGATTAGGAGGTGGAGGCACCGGAGAAATTATTTTCAAACTATATTGGAATACAAGGGAAGCTGTGACTGCTTTGGCAGGGATCTTTGTGGGAGGCAAATCCAGAAACTCCATAGATCTACGCGTTTTCAATCTCTAAATAGCAAGGATCTTCAACACATGGGGGAAGCACAGGGTGGCTCCCTGCAGACTCTCCCGGGAGTACTTCCAAGTGGATTTCACTATCCTTCTGCCTTCTCTAATTTTCAAATCCTACTGAATGTAGGAAAGAGGAACAGTAACAGGAAGACTCAACATTGCCAGCAAGTTTTGCTTCCTAAACGATAAGCTGCTTTGGAGGGAAACATTTTTATGTGGATTTTACTGTACTTTTATGTACAGTACCTGTGCAACTGTACAGAGAAGCCCTGTTTTTGGGGGGTTATCATCTTGGTGTTCTTGGAGAAAAGGCACTTATTTTTTTCTTCCAGAAGGATTGCAGTTGCTTAGAAGATGCTCATTCCATTTGTTCATTCATCCCATTTATATATCAGGTCATTTGTTCATTCAATAAATATTGCTGGATACTTTCTGTGTCTTTTTCTCTCTGGCAGGTCTTTGGTTCAGAGCTGTAGACAGAACAGGACCCAATGTCTGAGTCCTGCTACTGTGTTTACAGTCCTCTGGAAAGAGGAAAGTGACGCTTGGCACTGTCCCTAGGAATTACCAAGGGGGCACCTCCTCTCTGTGAGTGGTCCAAACTGAAAAGTCTTGCGGACATTAGAAGCTGATCAGTCTCCCTGGGGTCTGCAGTTGTCTCCCTCTGCCTCCTCACGAAGCTGTTTCAGATTTCTCTACCACCTATAATCTCAGCTACCCCATCTCCTCCACAGTCAATTCCCTCTTCTAGAAGAAGCAGGCGATGTTGGCTCTGCTCCCACCAGTGCCCTCCCACCCACCTTCCCAGCCTGGATGTCAACACTGATCCCTCCTAGTTCCCTCAGGATCCGTCTCCTCTCACCTTCCCCAGAAGCCCTGTACTGTGGACTCTCCCTCCTGCAATCTGTTCGGTCTCTCTCCTGCCTGCCAGGACTTATGAGGATGTCCCCACGCCGTGGGCTTTCCCCTCCTAGGCTTACCATGGCCAATCTCGGGGTTTCTGCAACCCAAGACCCTAGGGAAGGGACAGACTCCATCTTCATGGCCTGGGACCGTTGCCCCTCTTGCCATGACATGGCCCCAAACACTTGCCCTTGCTTCTTCTTTCTCCTTTTCCCTTCTGAATATAGCCATTTAAAAAGGTCAAAATGGGCTTCATGAGGTTTAAGGGGTTTATTAGTTTTTAAAACCATGTTCCCTGTTTGGAGGAAGGGGAAACAGCCGCCTTCTTTTCACATTACGTCAATCCACAGGCGTCTGTAATTTACATTTTTTTAACTCAAATGTTCAGAAATAATGGAAAGACTGCTTGAAAAAACAGATGAAATAAAAACTGGGGGAAATGTGTATTATACAAAAACCAGACCTGTGAGCTTGAGGCGAGACACACTGATGACCTGGGGAGCTGATTAATGAGGCAAACCAAAGGAAGCCCAGGTGAGTGTAGACGCCACGCTTTCTCCGCAGCCGCGGCCGCCTGCGCTGCCGGTTCCTTTCCCACGCACAACATCATGGATGGTTTTGATTCGAAAACTTTAGAGCCACTGCCATTTCTGTCCTAGGAGAAAAGACTCTCTTTGCTGTGCAAGTCTTGGGGGCATGTGGAGGAATGAAGTTGGGGAGCCAGAAAATGGGACCCTACTGGGCCCAGACTTAGTTTCCGTTGGTCCTCAAAGTCAATCTTTTCTGATCCAGCCTTGCCTTACGTAGTTTATTCTCTCTTTCTCCTCTTCATTCTCTGAGAAAAAAAGGAGGCGAGGGTCAGATGGTTAAGGCCATGGTAAGATGTATCAACAATTTTCTTTTCTGACAATCTTCTGTTATAACCACTTCATTAAAAGAAAGAAACCTTACTTTCTGATCAAATATCTGCTTACAAAATGGCCTTTTTATTTCTGCAAATAGTTTTCTCCCCCTATGCATTATGTCTGTAAATGCTGTGTCATTGAACATTCCTTTGGCAAATATCTTAAGCACCTACCATGTGCCAAGGATGATATTCGACTTTAGGGATCCAAGGAGACCAAAACAGACCCGTCTATTCTATGCTGCCTGTTGTGGTGGAGACAGTGGGTTTGAGAGCACAGCCAGGGTAAGGTGATGAGGTCTCTGACAGCAGAAGTCACTGTGGGAGTGGAGGGGTAGAGAAGAAGGGACCATAAAAGGTTTCTGGGGAAGTGATGTCAGATGCCTGGCAGGAAGAGCAGTAATTAAGCCGGTGAAGGGGCTCTGGAGGGAATGATTCTAGGCAGGGGGAGATTCCCTGCTTGGGCCCAGAGGTGGAGAGAATTGTGAACCCACATTCTGTTGAGTGTGACTGGCTGGAGATGGACCTGGAGGGCAGTCAGGGACCCAACCAGGCAGGCTCCTTGCAAGATGCTTAGACTGAATTCCATGAGCCCTGGGAAGCCCCTGAAGGGTGTAAGCAGAGGAATTCCCAGTGACTTCTGGGAATCACTTCTGTATAGCAACGGAAGTGGTCCTACTCTTTTTTTAGAAGATAGAATTGAAGCCCAAAGGTAGATATAACCATTCCTCTCATCACCATTGTTACAGCTGGTGTTTACTGAAAGCGTACAAGACACCAGCTCTGTGCTGAATGACTCTTATGCCCCAGCTCACGCATCTTCACCCTCCCTGATTTCCCCATTTTATAGATGAGGAAATTGAGGCCTGGAAAGAATGAAATAACTTTTCTACTTGACTAGCAAGGGTCAAAGCCAGTATTTAAATTAGGTCTATGTGGCTTCATGATCTTAACTGTCCACTGTACTTTCCCAGGTTCCATAATTAATAGGGGGACTAGAATTTAAACCCAGGCCTCCAGATACAGGTTTGCACTAGCTGTTGCAGTGAATATACCAGGTCTGTCTGTTTTCTGAAAAGGTGGGTAACCACCCTCCTGTCATCTCTGTTTCTGTGGACCATGTCTCTGCTGCCTCTGTCCTACATCACCATAGCCGATGCCTCTGAATATGCCACTTTTATATCCTATTCTTCCTCTGTGTCCTTGTATGTATTTCGGAAAGATTATAATATCCATGCAGTATCAATGTTCTGAGGAGGACAGAACCTGAACTCCAAGAAAGCTGGAAATGGAGAGGGTTCCAATTGGGCTGAACAGTTTTGTGAGATTCTCAAGTCTGTTGGCCAAAGGCTCTGGCTCAAGTGGTAGGGTTGGCCCCTTCCAGCCCAGTTTGTGAGCTGGCCTGTCTCTCTGAGTTCAGCAGTCATCAGAGCTGTGACCTCCCCAAGGGCTGCCCATTGTAGGTCAGCTGCTGTCTACCCTGGGACTGTCACCTTCAGGTCCCATGGTGGGAGCTCAGGGCTGCCAAGCCTGGGGAAGCCTCAGCCACTCGTCATTGCATCCTAGCTAATGACCTCCTGGCCTGGCCACATCTCAGCTAATTTCTGCAATTAGGCGGGGCTTGTTTTCAGAGGCTGAAACAGGAACTTTTCTGAATTAGCTTTTATGGTTCAGAGCCTTTAATTTGAGATTTAAAAAACATCATAGCTCACCAAAACCAAATAAACTGCAGCTGATGAAATTCACAGAAGTTCTCAGAGAATGCTTCTCACTGGTGCTCCTGGATGATTTATTGACAGCTGGTTGTAAAAACAATCTTATTAAAGGTCATAATGTTGGGTAAAAAAAAAAAGCCCTTTAATTTATAGCATAATTAGGCTTCCTCCAATAGCTCCGCTGCCAGGGCTGTCACTGAGGGCTGAGAGGAAGGCCTTGGTGTTTTTCATTATATCACAGTGAAGGAGAGCCATGCTTCTAGAGGGCCTCGGACGTGCTCTTTATGGCCCTTTTATTGCTGCTAAAATAGTCAAAACAGGGGGTTGATTAGAGCAGACTGATGCCTACTGATTATGGGAACACCTCCTGTGGGAGGAGGGAGGGAAGATAGAAGGGGGCTCGGGACTTCAGGACGTGCCTCCGACAGGAAGGGACGGGCTGTGAAACGTGCCTCAGAAGTGTGACCAGCCTTCCAGGCTCTTCCCCAGACATTTGTGGATTGGAGGGTGACCCCAAGCAAGCTGGGTTGGGTTGAGAAAAGGCTCAGGGAAGGTGCTAATGCCTCAAGGAAGAACACAATCCCAGGGCAGGATGTGTATGGGAATAAGAACCTTAAAAATGCTAATGGGTCCCAAGGTGGAGCAGGCTTGCTGGTTGGTGGCAGGGAAACAGCTCCAAAGACAAGAAGGTCTTGCCTGTTGCTGCCGCTGCCACTTGTGCAGAAGGAAGAGAAAGAAAGCAGCCCTGGTATAGAACGCTGGGAGTGGGGGTGGGGGAGGTGGGCTGGTCCTGGTGTCTCAAAGCTGAGCCTGGGGACAGAGCCACGTTCCTTAGTGTGGTGTTGGAATGTCCTCTGCACATCTAGGAGCCCAGGTACAGTTTTCTGGAGCTGGCAGCCATGGGGTGGGGGTCTTATAGCCCCAGCACAGCATGGGGTGGCTGATCAGTCCTGGTTAGCCATTGCAATAGAAAAGGGGTGGGCAGCTCTGCAGTTATGCTGGCCTGGGCATGGCCTGGAGAAAGCTTGTAGGGACCCCAGGGCCTTTAGCAGCCCTAGGCATTGGGCTGTGGCTCCTGCATCTGCTCTGTAAATGTGTAGGCCCCCTGCCCTCCCCTGCCCGTGGGGATTTATCAGCTGCTCAGGCTTACCCTCTATCCTGTAGAAACTGGGGAGCACATCTCAGTTTCCCAGCTTCTGCTCCACCTTTGGAGGTCAAGGAATCCAGTTTCCTTGAGCAGCAGAGCTGTGGCACTCTCACTCATGGGCACACACCCTTCTGCTACTGTCCCCTCCTCCTCTTTTCCTCTTCGCCTCTTCCTCTTTTGGTCCCTCTTCCTTCTTCATTTGGAATTAATTGTGCAAAAGGTTTCTTAGGGAGCACTACTGTGAAAGGAAAGGGGGGGGCAGGGAGGATCCTTGAGACCGACGAAGTCTCTTCTGCCTCCTCTCCAAGGTCCCAGCAGGAAGATCACTGGGTGCTGTGGGCATTTACCCCAGCAGGGGCAGAGTCTAGGGTGGAGCTGGGAGAACCTTGTCACAGAACCGGACATTTTTCTGAAGGGTTCAAGCTTCACCCCAACTGTAACTCCAGCCAAAGAGAGAGAGAGCAAGAGATCTAGGAGAGGATGAGACTTCCTTCTTGGACCAAAGCTTCAGCCGTGGCATTCCAAGTTCACGCAGAACGTTATTGAGCACCTATTACGTGCCAGGCACTGTGCAGGAAGATGGACTTACAGAAATGAACTTAGGAAGTGTCCAAGCTGAGGCAGAGGTGGGGGAGAGACATTTAATGAACCACATTAATATGGTACACGCACAGCTAACTTTACCCCAAAAGCCCAGTGAGGACAAAGGAAGGAGGAGGGCTCGTGTGTGACAGCGGGGTGCAGGAGTGTATGTGAGTGAGGTGTGCACCTGAGTGAGTGTGGTGAGCACATGCCTGTGCATGTGTAGTCTAAACGGGCAAGTGTATGTCAGTGTGATGTGACGTAAGCTGGTGGGTCTGTGAGTGGGACTGTCCGTATGTGAGTGTGCAAGTTGTATGTGATGCAGTGGTGGGAGTGTGGGAGAGTGTGTCCCTGAGCGTGTGTCAGTGATATGCTGTAGCACTGGCTTTTGGAGACCACGGCAGCCTTTGCAAAGGTGTTAAGTGATCCGAGGGAAGGGATGGCATCAGCTGTACTAGAACCCAGAGCCTAGGACAGTGCCAGACACAGAACAGGGTCAGGGACCCTTCTCTGGGTGAATGGCTGCCTCCCCTTTTCTGCAGTGTGGGAAGTAGAATCTACTCTGTCAGCTGGGGCCTTGGTTTCTTTTCAGGAGCCCTTGTTCTCTTAGGCAAAGAAAGGGAGCAGGAGATTTTTTCTTTTAAATATTATTAATAGTAACTGAACCTAGAAGGTAAAGGTATAAATTCATGAAACAATTAAGACCTAGTAATGTCCTGCCCCTTTACTTTAAATGACCATTACTCAAGTCCAAGGGTTGCAATTCATTTTAATTTACTTCTATAAACTTTTTGCATTTTCTAAATTTTCATCAATTTTTTTTGAATCTGAAAAGTGGGTTATTAAAAAAAGAATCTGACTTTTCCATGCACACTTATTCTGTGAGAGTGTAAAACCCACTTGGGGTGCTGGCAAGGACCCTGAGATTGATTCACACTGCTTCCTTCCCCAACTTCCCACCCCCGTTTTCCTGCCCCAACCCGCTGTTTCTCATTCTGGCCCTCTCTGCTCCTGCCATCCCGCCTTTGGACTTTGTGTCTCAGCTTCTGTTGTTTGTCTTGTTTCTCTTTGATTGACAGCCCATTTTTGAGTCACATTTCTAGACTGACTTCTGGCTTCTCCAACAGAGCACAACTCTGGGACTTACCTTGGGGCCTCATGCTCTGAGCCAGGCTTAGGAGACCCCACTTACTCTGTCTCACATTCAGCCCTGTACCCTGGACCACAGGCCACACACCCAGAACCAGCTTTCCACTTGGGAGGAGGCTGAACTGAAAAGTGAGAATTCAACATGTCGGTTAATGTCTCTTTAAAATTCTAGCCTCTCAGTGGCTGTGCTGTGGTGGCTCACACCTATAATCCCAGCTCTCTGGAAGGCTGAGATGGGCAGATCACTTGAGCTCATGAGTTTGAGATTAGCCTGAGCAAGAGCGAGACCATGCCTCTAAAAGTAGCTGGGTGATGGAAAAATATACCATGCTCATGTCTGGGAAGAATCAACATTGTTAAAATGTATACTTCCCAAAACAATCTACAGATTTAATGCAATCCCTATTAAAGTACCTCTGTCATACTTTAAAGATCTGGAAAAATCAGTACTTCGTTTTATATGGAAACAGAAAAAACCTCAAATAGCCAAGACATTACTCAGAAATAAAAACAAATCAGGAGGTATCACACTATCAGACTTCAGATTATACTATAAATCTATAGTGATCAAAACAGCATGGTACTGGCACAAAAATAGAGAGGAAGATGTATGGAACAGAATTGAAAACCAAGAGATGAACCCAGACACGTATCATCATTTGATCTTTGATAAGCCCATCAAAAATATAAATTGGGGGATGGATCGCAACCCCGTCATCTTCCAATGGACAGAAGAACCTTGGTCTCTGGACCACGAGTCCTGAATCAAGTTCCAGAGAAGACGCAGCCAAAACGGATGCCGAGTCCGATTGCCAGAGTGTGGCCTCGGTCACCACCCCGGGGTACGTCTCCCCTCCCATAGACCTGGTCAAGAAAGGGCCTCATGGCCTTTCAGGACTGAAAAGAGCCTCCACTTCCTCGCTGAGATCTGTCTCTGCAGCTGAAGGAAACAAGAGCTACAGTGGATCTATTCAAAGTTTAACTTCTATAGGTTCCAAAGAGACGCCCAAAGGCTCACCAAACCCAGACCTGCCTCCAAAAATGTGCAGGAGGTTAAGGCTAGACACTGCCTCAAGCAATGGCTA
>CAUYRH010047513.1:0-10958 GCA_963574655.1 Perodicticus potto
GTAGTACAAGTCCAACCTTCTCGGAATCTGTTCCTGGACATCTCCAGTTATACAGGTAATACTGCAAATTGCCATCTCCTGCACCAAACTTGAGTTTTTCCAAGAAAGTCTTATTTTCCATCAAATCCAAGGCATTGAATACATCAAATCCTTTCAGCTTAGCCAGGATGAGTGCATCACTCATCAGGTCCAACAGGGGCGTCTCTGTGTGGATGTTGTACAAAGAGTAGGCGGCTTTGAGGGTTTTGTGAGCTGGGTGGTGCATCACTGTGGAGGGGAGTGTGTAAAAGCTCAGGAAGTCGGTCAGTTTTCCACTGGAGCTCTCCACTACAAACGTGTCGATGATGTGCTCCCGGGGAAGGAACCAGTGGGCTACTTCCACCTCATCCATCACTGGCGCTAGATGAAACTGCTTCAAGTAATTGTTGATTAATTCTCGAACTGCTTTGATATCTTTTGGTTCCATCGGTCTCAAACCTCTGAAGTCTTTGTAACATCCGGAAGTCTGTATAGCTTCATCGTTCTCTGTAAAGTCATATTTCTACTCAGGTGAGAAAATTTCACTTCTACCAATTTTCTGGGGTTTAGTGATCGATGCCAGTATCTGTCATAAATCCGAATGTTTGCCGGGACGGCGCTTATGAACCCCGCCAGTTTCTTATTTGAAGACACTCTGACCCCACAGTGCCACTGGAGGAGCCAGCCCGGGGGACGCAGAGCCCACAGCAGGAACTCGGGCGAGGAGTCGAAGCGGAACATGTTGTCATCGTCCTCCACGTAGTTCTCATTGAGCAGCGTGTACAGCTCCTTGAGCACTTCGGCGTTACTCAAGTCTAGAGTGTCCCACATGAAGCCCTGTGGCAAAGAATACGGTTCTTGGCGCACGTTGTCCTTGTCCGGTTCAATTGCACCGTGAGATGTGAAGACTTCATTTAGTTTGGGTACCGGCTGTGTGTCCCAGAACTGGTATCTGTGTTTTCCGGCCTTATCAATGCTCCTGGCCGGGCCCTGGCACGCGGATAACAGCTCCATATGCTCTCTGGATATCCTGCAGCTTCTCTATTGGGATGGTGCGATTCTTGGAGGGCTGCTGAATTTTAATCTCCTGGGAATCAGAGGCGGAGTCTGACTTGGTGTCCCGGGAATTTGGTTTCTCCTTTTTTCTCTTCTGTTTCTTCTTTTTCTTTTTGGCTCCCAAATCGCCTCCGGGGCTTCCTTTGGTGTGCTCCGTCTCCTCCTCATTGTCCCCGTCTATCCCGCACGTGTCCTGGTCGTCCAGCTCCAGGCTCTGCAGGCTGGCCGCAGACTCGCTGTCCTCCGCCATCGCGGCGGCGCGGGCTGGGGAGGCCTGAAAGGGGGGTTTTGTGTGGCTGAATGCTCTGATCTTTTGGTCTTTCTGAGCTTTCAACAAACTTTTGAACAGCCACACCCTCTGCTTTCTCCCTAGGCTGCTCTTCCAGAAGCCATCTCTTAATTAACATTAATTCCTCTCCCTTTCCATCGAGATAGGTGGAGAATGTCTCAAACCATCAAGTCCTGGTTCCTTTTTGTTGAACAGTTCTTCCCACAATTTATCTTTCTCCTCTCAACCAGGCCACTCCTTCAACATCTTGCTTGGAAGTCTCCTCAGTCACGGTCCGAGATCATCACTTACAAGTTTTGCTTTCCACACACTTGCAGGATGTATCCTGCTGAGCTTCCTGCCCTCCAGAAAGCCGGTGCCCCCTTCCTGTAGTTTCCAATAACACGGTTCTAACTTCTTTCGGAGCCCTCACTGTCAGAAACCTCCACGTTCACATTCACACTAAGAGTCGGAGATTTAACGGTGATTTGGGGTCTCTCTGAGGCAATTTGCGGTTTCTCTAAAATTCTCCTTATTGTTTGAGAATCCCCGCTGGAAGTTTCATTAAAGCCCAGATCTGTACTAACAGTCTGCTGAAGGCAATCTAGGTTTCTTCTCTCATGCTCCCCAAATTCTGCTAGCTTCCACCCACTGCCTTGGCCATATGTCCAAGTTTGTCATCTCTATTTTCTGCATTCCATAAAACTGCAGGCCATAATCTTGTTAGACTTTCTGCCACTACAAAGCAGGGATCCCCTTCCTCCAGGGTACAATTACACGTTCCTACCTCCTTTGAGACTCTCACCAGCAGTGCCCTTATGGGCCAGACTTCTACTAACAGTCTGTATAAGGAAAGCAAGGCTTTTTCCACGACGATTTAAGTTGTCTCTATCAGGCCCCACAAAATTCCTTCAGCCTTTGCCCACTGCCCAGTTCTAAAGCCACACCCACACTTTTAGGTGTCTGCAGTGTGTGATGGTTAATATCAGGTGTCAAAGGAATACGTGGAGTAGTGGCAAAGCATTTCTGGGTGTCTGTGTGAGGATGTTCCAGAGGAGTGGACTGAGTGGGAAAGTTTGGTGCTCAACATGGGCAGACACCATCCAGCTGGCTGGGTTCCTGGATAGAACAGAAAAGGAGAGAAAAGGATTTCCTCTCTTTCTCTCTGGGAATTGGCTGCCCTTGAGACTGCAGGACTTATGCCGGTGGCTCACCATGTTCTCTGGTCTTTGGCCTTTGACTAAGAATTATAACATTGGCTTCCCTTATTCTGAGGCTTGTGGACTTGGACTGAGCTACGCTACCAGCAGCCCAGGGACTCCACCTGCAGAACGCCTGTAGACCACCTGCCCTTGTCATGGGACTTCTTAGGCTCCCTAATTCCTATACTGGTTTTCCACTGGTGTAGATCAAATCACTACACTCTTAGAAGCTTAAACCAATACTCATGTACTAGCTCACAGTCCTGCAAGTCACTCTGTGACTGGCTCCCCTGCTCAGGGTCTCACAGGGTGGGATGTTGTTGCACTTGCTGTGCTCCTTTCTAGAGTCTGAGGGAAGAAGCCCTTGCGGACCCATCCATGATGTCAGATGAATTCAGTGCCCTGCAGCTGGACGACTGAGGCCCCTTTTCTCTTGCTGATTGTCAACAGGGGGCAGCATTCAGCACCTATAGGACACCTGCAGTTCTTTGTTACCTGGCCCCCTCCAAATACTCTCTCATGCTTCAGATCTCTCTTTCAGCAAATACCTAGGCCCTTGTAAGCACTCACCTGATTAGGTCTGGCCCACCCTAAGTAATCTCTCTGTGATAAGGGCAACTGATCTGTGACTGTGATTTCATCTGCAAAATTGTTTTTGCTACAAAAGTAATGCAACCATGGGAATGACATCTGGTCACACATACAGGTTCTACCCCAACTCAAATGGGAAGGCATTATATAATTCCAGGGTCAGTGGGGTTCGTTATAGAATTCACACAATCCAAGTATACGTGCAACAGAAATGCATGAACACGGCCTCCAAACAGCATAAACAAAAACATCCACAGCATCATTGTTGACAGTAGTCACAAGCAGGTAACAACCGGAATACCCGTCAAAAAGATGAATGAATGAACATATTGTGGTATATTCATATATCAACATGCTATACAGCAATAAAACAAGCACATATCCCTACCTGCAACAATATAGGTAGATCTCAGAGTGAGAGTATTAAGCAAAAGAAGCCAGGCATAAAAATGTCTATAATCTGTAATTTTGTCTGTATAAAGTTTACCAACAGACGAAAAATATCTAGTGGCATAGGTCAGAACAGTGCTTACTTTCAGGGGTGATGACTAGATAGGGGCATACCACAGCACTCTGAGGTGTCAGCAATTTTCTATTTACCATACTGTCTTTGTGGTGATTTCATGTAAGTGTTTGCTTTGTAAGATGTCATCAATTTCCTGTTCCTCAAGATTTATGCACTCTTCCCTTTGTATGCTGTATTTCAATAATAAAGTCTTTAATTAAAATAGAAAAACATATAAAACACACACACACACATACATGAAAAGGACAGAAACACCCTTCAGACTCAAAATCCCTTCTTGCAAGACTAAAATCCCAAATGCTGTGAAAACCAATTATTTTTCCTGACTCATTCGTCCACCAGAGATGACTTGAACTGACAAGATGCTATTTGCAGTCTTTATTCATCCTTCTTGGTGTGAATGCTTACGTTTTTCTGCAGACATATTGTTTTATTAGAGTCAGCATAGGTATTCCAGAGCCAGCTACGGTTCTCATTTTAAGTATGATGTAAGAATCCTGAAGCATTTGGCCCAAGACTTCCAGGTAAAGGATCGTGGGTGACTGCTGGTAGAGAGAGCGTTTTAGCATAATTCTGCCAGCCAAAGACAAAGTGAAAAAGAACTAAGAAAGACTTGAAGAGAATCTATCGGAGATAGATTAAATTTCTTGAGTGCTTTTTTTTTTTTTTTTTCAGCGTCTCAGATGATATGGTTTTTCTCCTTGGACTTGATGTGATGGATTATTAAAATATCTCCTAATATTACACCATTTTCTCATGACTAAAAAAACTAGCATGATGAAATTGATTTTCTATATATTGTTGATATTTATCCACTGAAACTTTGTGGATTAACAATTTAATCTATTTTCATAAGTGATATACATGTACATTCACATTTCACTCTGTGTGTGTGCGTGCGTGTGAGTGCCTGTATGTGACGGGGCTGCCTGTGGGCTCCTGTGCACGTGATATCTTTTCCAGATTTGGGTACCAAGCTTTAGGCTACCTTCACTAGATAAATTCAGAAGATCTCTACCTTTGTTGGAAGCTTCTAGATCAATTCGATAAGGCTCAAAATTTGACTTTTCTGAAAAGAACTGGATAATGGTGTAGGTCACTACTTTCCTTGGTAATTTTACTTCCCGAGCGCAGCTGGAAAAAACACCATTTTTTGATAAAAAGCTATGAGTATTCAAAATGTGTATTCTAGGACAGGCAGAGTAGTCTGTGAGAAGGAACATGGATGCTGATATCAGACAGACCGAGGAGATAGTCTCAGAGCCACCTCTTACTTAGCGTATGATTTTCAGCAAGCTACTTCATCACTTTTAGTCTTAGTTTCTTCATTAGTGACATGGGGATGCAGCTCCTCTCTTTCATTGTTTCCCCCAAGTTTTGGCAGAGGCCAACTTTCGAAGACTCACCCCACCCAATTTGTGTGTGCACCTGCTGTGATCATGAGCAATACATGCACAATGAGTAACTAGTACTGACAACTGACATCGGCAAGCAAGCAAGAGGTAATGACTGTATCAGTAATTGTATGTATTGGGGGGCACTTGCTTAATCTTTAAATTACACTGAGAATCTCTGTGCATTCTCCTGTATAAAATTTCTAGATTATTTCTGCATAAAATGGACCACCTAATCATTTAATTTTCTCAAATCACACATGTAGGAGATTTTAAGAGTTAGATACTAATACTAGCATTCAACAAAAACAGACATCACGTGGCTCCAAATCCACTTGCCACATGCACACATACACACTTCTCTTGCTGCCTCCCCAAGACAACCACTTTCACCTCTTATCTGCTTCTCCTGGCACTTAGCATGATAACTGTGGATCATAGCCATATAGCGCGCGTGGGACATATTTCAAAAATGGCCACAAATGAGACTTCTGGTTTCAGCGCCAATGCAAAGAGGCAAGAAATCACCAATTGTGGACTTACACCAAGAAAATGCTGGCAAGACAAAACCAACGTAATTTTTGGACTCATCAGAGACGTGAAAGGGCAGGGCAAACCACCACCCTGGAACCTTAATAGCCTGTCAGATCCAGAGTGTCACAGGTGAAAACTGCTTACCTGGATCAGAAGCTTCTGTGGTCATAAACTGGTAGGACTGCTTCAGTGGTAAATACCATGAATGATTGCTTGAGGCTCAATGTGGACTGACATGAGAGTGAGAATATGCTGGGAGTCACCCTCTTAAGTATCATCCACATGTTCACCTGCTCTAGCTCCAGAAACGGGTTTTATTGTGGTGAAGCTGTGAGAAAGATGTTCTGTTTTTTTCTGGCTGGCAGAGAGAAAGAGTAATCATTGTGAAATCCTCCCAGAGCCTTCTCCAAAACAAAGCTCTACTCTCCAGGTCAAAAAGCTTTGCCAGAGCTTTATCCTAAGTGGAGGAAGCCTATTCCTCCCACCCCAACCCTCCAGGCTTCCTGCCTCACCTATGGAAACAAAGCAATCAAGAGGGGTCAAATCTTTGCAAATACTATGGCCAGAGAAAGGATAGAGGACGGGGGAGGAGGTAGTACCACTAGGGAAACACTTAGGGAAAGTCACAGTCCGATGACACAGTTCCACTGAAAAGACTGAGATCCAGTCAAAAAATCCTTACAATTTTTTCCCTGCCCCACACCTTCCCACCACACCAAACAGGCTCCAGGGAAGTAACAGTGCAGTACAACTGAAGGTGATGCAAGACCCAGACTCTATCTGAGCAGGAGTACTTTGGGAAGCCCAAATTCAAGAGTGGAGAGGGGACAGAAAAAGGACATTAGAGAAAGTAGAAGCCTCTAACATGTATAGCTACAGCAACCATAAAACACAGCCCAGTTCCCAGCCAGATTAACACACATATTTCACAGTAAATGCCTCTTCATATCAGATCATATTGCCCAACAGAACATGTGTGGCTTACAACAAGAACAACAATAACAAAAATAACAAGGCATGAGAAAATACAGTACAAGACAATAAAAACAGAGAGGAAGAGACAAAGCTAGGATTAGAATATGTCCCAGACATGACACCGATGTTGGAACCGTCAGGCAAGGAACATAAAATAATTATGATTGGTACAGGAAGTGCTCTAGCGGAAAAATGGACAATATGAAAGAGCAGATGGATAATGTAGCCCAGAGATGGGAATTCTGAGAAAGAATTAAAAGGAAATAACTAGAAATCAAAAATGCTGTCACACAGGTGACAAATGTCTTTGAGGAGCTCATCTCTGGACTCAGCACGACCAAGGCAAGAATCAGTGAACTGATGGATAGGTCTGAGGTCAACAGAAAATTTTCAAGCTGAAATGCAAAGAGAAAAAAGATGGAAGAAAAAACCCTAAATTGAGCATTCTACTGTGTGAAAATTACAAAGGATTTGACCTGTTAATCTGAACACCAGAGAAAGAGGACAGAGAGAACAAAGCAGAAGAAATATTAGAAGCAGTAATGACTGAGAACTGTCAAAATTAATAAGAGATGACAAACCTCAGAGTCAGGAATCTCAGCAAGTATCAAGTAGCATATATACCAAATACACGTACATGCACATAGGTGCGCGCGCGCGCGCACACACACACACACACACACACACAACACAAACTCACATCTGTACATACATATCATATTTAACCTGAAGAAAACTAAAGACAGAGAAAATGTGGTAAGTAGAAGCCGGAGGCTAAAATCACCCTATACTTACAGAGAAAGAAGGACCAGAATTACAACTAACTTCTCATCAGAAGCCACGCCAAGAAGAGAGTACGCTCAAATATTAAAGTGTTGAATGAAAACAAAAATCACCTACGTAAGATTCTATATCCAGCAAAATTATCACTGAAAAGTGAACAAAAACTGAAAACTTTCTCAGACCAGTGAAAGCTGAGCAACTTAATCTTTAGGAAGGCCACCCTGCGAGAAAAGTTCAAAGACAGAAGGAAAATAGTATAGATCAGACACTTAAATCTACATAGGGGAAAGGACCAGAGTCAGGGAAGGAACAAAGGGAGGTAAAATGACATCTTTTCTGTTGCTTGTTCTTACAAGATCAAAAGAATGAACGTTAGCTGAAAATAATCGTAGCAGTGTATTGGGTTACTATGGCATACAGATAAATCAACCAACCCATCAATCAATCAATCAATCAATGACAGAGGCAGAGGGAGTAAGTGGGAATACTCTCTCATTAGGGACCTGCACCACTCATTAAGTGGTATAGTGTTATTTAGGGGGACCATGATAGGCAAATATACATATTGTAATGTCCATGGCAACTGCCAAAACCACCTACCAACGACCACAAGCAGTATCATCCATATGCTGAGAGAGGATATGTGAGAAGCTCAACTAAAACCTGAGGAGGCAAAAAGAGGAAATTTGCATAGGGTCATCTATGTAGAAAATATCAAAGAATTTCAAAAAGCTGCTGAATAAATAAATGAAATTTTAAAAGTCACAGGATACAAAATCAGTACACTAATGACAATTGTTTACCTACGTATGAGCAGTGAGCAGTTAGAATGAGATACTTTTAAAAATCACCCCTGATTAAAGCACCCCCACGTATTAAGTGCTTGGGCATAAATTACAACAATTATGCATAGGATCGCCTTGTGGAAAACTACATTTATAAAAAAAAAAAAAACAAAAATCAAATAAAATCTAAAGAAATAGAGGGATATGTCATATCTGTGGACTGGGAGATTCATAATTGCTAAGATTTCCATTCATTCCGGATTTATCTACAGAAACATCAGAATCCCAATCAAAATCGCAGCAATCTCCGTGTAGATATCAACATATTGACTCTTAATTTGGTATTGAAAAGCAAAGGTGATAGAATAGACAAACAATTATAAAATAGAAGAACAAGCTTTCAAAAATCATAATACCTGATTTCAAGACTTATTATAAAGCTAGAGTAACCAAGGCAGTGTAGCATTGGCGTGGAATAAGCACAGAGTTCAACGAAACAGATTAGGAAGCCCAATAATAGACTCGTGCAGATATCACTCAACTGATCTTTGAAAAGGGCCACAAGCACAGTATGATGGAGGAAAGATAGCTTCTTAAATCACTGGTGCTACAGAAATTTGTGGAGTCCATGCGGCTAAAATAAATTAACCTACACCAAGACCATACACTTTTACAAAAATCAACTGGCAAAGGAACAAAGTCCTATACATGAGTTCAAAATATAAAAGTCCAGGAAAAAAACATAGGAAAAAAGTTAACATGTCTTTGCGTTGCTGACGAGTTTTTAGACCCAAAGCATAAAGCATTATTCATGAACAAAAAGCCATGATTTAGACTTTATTAAAAGTTAAGACTTCCGCTCTGTCAACGACATCATTAAGGACAAAAGAAAGATGTTAAGAACCAGAAGGAACTATCTATAAACCACACGTCTGAGAAAAGACTCACCTCCAATAAGAACTGCTAAAACTGCTAAACTTAAAAGAAAAAAAGAAAGAAAAACAGATAACTCGATTTAAAAATGAGAAAAAGGTCTATTCAGACACCTCACCAAATGAGATATAGTCGTGATAAATAAACAGATTAAAGAATGTTTAATATCATTCGACCAATTAAAGCAATAATTAAATAACACCACACATTTAATACAATGGCTAATACCCCCAAACTGATAAACCGATGGCTGCTGAGGATGCAGCACATCAGGAATATTCATTCATGTAAAATTGGACATCTGTTTGTTCCACTGAATTTGGAAGACAGTTTGACAGTTTGATAGGTTCTTAACAAACTTGGACATATTCTTGCCACTCCATGCAGCATTCCCACCACTAAGTATTTGCCCAATTGACTTCAAAACGCATGTCTTAATAAAATAGAAATCCAGAATTAGTAAAAAGAAATTCAGTCAGAAGGATTATGAGGAGGAGGCGGTGGGGATGTGGGTGGGGGTAGCGGAAGGGATTATTGCAGGAGGAAGTTAATAGTGGGGCAATGAAACTATCATGTGCGCGCGCGCGTGTGTATTACAGACTGGATGTTTGCGTCCTACCAAATTTCATATCTTGAAGGCCTAACCCTCTGCCTGATGATGGTACTCGTAGGTGGGGCCTTAGGGACGTAATTAGGTTTAAATGAGGTCGCAACTGTGAGGACAGAGTGAGGGACTTTGCGGTGGTTACATGGCACTAAGCATTTCTCAAAATCCATAGAAATTTACAGCACACAGAGTGAAACTTAATGTATTCAAAATTTTAAGGCATCATTAAGGAGGTTGGGTGATAGCAGGATGAAATGTAGCGTGTGACAAAAGTATCTAACCCAACAAATGTACACACCTATGAAAACACATCACTGAAAGGTGGGAGGTAAAATGTGCTGATCTAAGTAACTTTGGAAATAAAGGAAGTTTGTAAGGCTAAAGACAGAGGAAACTGTACATATGCACCTTCCACCTGCTGCCCATGTGGCTACAGGTTAAGGAATCTGACACCGTTATGCAGTATGTGGAAATGAACAATCGATAAATGGATGGTGGATGGTGGGAGGCAGGTTTCTCACCCCTGGAGTGGGAAGTACATACAGATCGTAAAGTGGCAGGGGCAAGGATGAGTCATGTGGTGATGGAACAGAGGTGGAGAGATCGTGAGAACTCCTATTTAGCTTCTTAGAGATATTCACAGTCACGCATAATAATATTTATAGAGATGCATACATACATGGGTTAATATACATGCACGTATTTTCTTCTTGTTTTAGTGGACAGGGCCTAGAAACCCCTACGCCCTGGTAACAATAAGCACAGCTAGTGCCCAGGCATTAGGTTGGATCATAGGCTAAAGTTTAAAATAAATATGCATGAAAGTATAATGATCTAAATAAGTGACTGAGTAAAGAAATGCATAGAGAAGCATAGATAGATCTTTCATGCCGAAGGATTCCACACAATTTATGTACACACTCTCTGCCTCAATGAAAGGATGTATAACTCCACGCCAGTTCAGTATGGTCTGTCCTTAATGACTTCCTTCCAAAGAGCAGAGTGTGGAAAGGGATTAAAAAAAAGAGTACCTTCGCTGTAAGAAGCAACAACCTCTCCTCTTCCTCTCCGCCATCTGCTCGGCAGCCGCGAAGCAGCAACCATGCATGAGTGCATCTCCATCCACATTGGCCAGGCCGGTGTCCAGATTGGCAATGCCTGCTGGGAGCTCTACTGCCTGGAACACGGCATCCAACCCGATGGCCAGATGCCAAGTGACAAGACCATTGGGGGAGGAGATGACTCTTTAAACACCTTCTTCAGCGAGACGGGTGCCAGGGCAGTGT
>CAUYRH010047514.1:0-11848 GCA_963574655.1 Perodicticus potto
TTACTGTTGCCCACTCCATGATTATACTGTGGTTAAAACGCTCCCATAGCAGTATGCCCAGATCGCTTATAGATCGTTGGGAGGTCCGGCCCCGGGGGGGGGGCAGAGTTAATACTTTGCATGAAATATCTTATTTTATAACAGTGAAATTGCTTTTTCTTTTGTCTTGTGATTTTTCTTGAGGTGAAGTTTAAGTTTTTGTGTTAGTAGTACTATTATACCTATCTTGAGTGTCTTGCTTGTACTCTATCACATCATACCTTTGTTTAATTCTTAATAAACTGTTCACTTGTTAAAAAAAAAAAAAAAAGAAAACACCCAGAGTCACAGCATCACGATTTCCTGGTGAAGCAGAAATAATATGAAACTGACATAAAGAAAACTCCCCTCTACCCTTACCTGTCTGGTCAAATTATTCCAGGACGAGTGGGCACCAACATGGGACCAAGAGGAGGTCTCACCATGGGGGGCCCAGGCGTCATTGGCATGTGACCTCCATGGGTGGCCTCATTCCAGGAGCAGGTCCCACTGGCATCATCCCAGGAGGAGGAGGAGGACCCATCATTAGCATCATGGGAGGGCCCCATACATGGGGTGCTGGCATCATACCAGGATGGGAAGGACCCGGAAGACTGGGGGAAGGTGGAATCATCGCCCTTGCTGGAGGAGGAGCAGAGAATGAAGTAGGAGGTATTTTTCCTTGTTGAAATGCAGCTGTTGTTTTGTCAATCAGGCACTGGGCCTGCTCTTCCATCCATTTCTGATAGCAGTCCCTCACATTCTCTCTGTGCTTTCTCCCACTGCAGTGCGTCTTTCTCAAAGATAGAGAGTCATGGGTAAGATATGTATCGCAGTAGTCACAATAAAACTTGGGCACATTCCCTCCTGGCCATTGGCATTCCTTTTTGATGTGAGTTTTTAAAAATAAGCCTCCAAGTAAATTTCACATGTACCCTTGTAAGATGCACCGTAGTAGAATATAAATGTCTTAACACAATAACTAAGAAAATGCCGTGAAGGGTATGTTAACCAGTTTGATGAAAACATTTCAAATTGTATATAAAACCAGCACATTGCACCCCATAATTGCATTAATGTACACAGCTATGATTTAATTAAAACAATTAATACAAAGAAAAAATAAAAACAGGCTTCCATACCAGTGCGGGAGGAAAGAACAGTAGAGCAGGAGAAAGGAAATCTGCTCTATTGGTAATAAAGCTCCAAGTTCATCCCATCATGTATTTCATAGTCCCCTAGAGACATGTGGTCCTTAAAAATCATGTACCGCTTCATAAGGACAATCTTGCTGCAACGGGTGCCAGTTTGGGCTGCAATCAGCTTCTTAAGGTCCCCAATGGTGTCATCGGTGTTGCATTTAACGCTGACCTTCTTCCTCAGATGGTTGTTGCAAAGAACCTCGATTATCCTGGCTGGAGCTCCAAACTCAAACTTCCAACCTGCAGATGCCACAACCTCCGGCCTCAAGCACTCTGATGGACGAGATTTTAAAAGCTATGAGAGATTCTTTTGCAATCTCCATGCATTTGAAAACCACTGGAAGACACATCCAATCTCTACTTCAGCCTTTCAGAGCAACGCCCCTAGTCCTTCTTGAAGAGATTGAATCTCCCAGACTAAGATCCAACAAGTGTTGTAAGAGAAAGTGGAAAAAACTTTGAGAAGAAATTTCAAGAATGTGTATCAGGTTGGGACGTCATGGGTGGGACCTGCATAGTGTGCTGGCAGGATTGTAAGTCTGCAGGGCAGGTCAGTCCCTAGATCTTTCCAATCCTAGTTCTTCCCACTTCTCTCTCACTTCCTCCTGAAATGGTAGAAATGGCTCAGGCAGGACCAGATCTCCCCACCCACCTACTGTGCCTGGTTCTCCCCAGAGAATCTTCATTGCTGTCTTTGCACCAATCAGTTCCTTAGTATCACAGTCCCTCTTCCCAGAAGTGACCCCCAAATATCAGTTTGTGGGTCTCAATGACTAGGAACTTTTTCACCCTTCTCACAGCTCAGCCTACACCCATAAACCAGGCAGAATGTCTTCCAAGTGACCTGAACTTTGACAGGTGCAGGTGGAATACCTTGGTGGTGGTAGCAAATATTCAAATGAAGACCACTGAAGGGGAGAAGTGTTGCATGTGAACAGCACTTGGATGTGGTCCATTGATGTTTTCAAAGGGTCAGTCACCAGCCTCCTTTGCCCTCAGCTGACAGAAAGGCTTTGAGTTCAGAGCTGGGAATCCAGAACGCAGAGACTCACCATGGGAGGTGTCTGTTCTAGAGCCAGGGAGGCTGTGAAGGGCAGAATGCTCTCAATGGCTCACTTCTAAGACAGGTGTAGGGGAGGGTATTTTAATTCAATGGTATCTGGTGAGCTCCTGCTGATCTTTAGGAAATGAAGTGGGGGGATAGGCACTGTATAGTCAGAATGCCTCTGTGCCCCCAATAACCAGCAGTTGTGGCCCTTCACGGTGTGGGGTTAGAAATCCCCACATGTATGTCTCATATACGTCTCATTCGAGTGAGGCACTAATGGGTTAAATTGGCTTCTGCCTTCACAGAAAAAGCAACAGGTTTGGGCTACCCTGAGGCAAACACAAAGACTATTTTCTGGTCATGCGGAGACAGATATTTGAAGTTTTTGCAGCCTGTTGGTTCCAAGGAGTTAGAAGCTGAAAAGCTTCTTGCCTGGAGACATGGTTCAAAGGTTGACAAAATGTTTTACATTTTGTCTAAAGAAAGCCTGAAGATCTCAGCACTGTGGAGAAACAAAGTCATAAATCCATTTAAGGTTAACTTGGTGAGCGCATGAGTTTCAGAAAGCAGTTCCTCCATAGCTCTGTCTCTCTTATTTGTATGTAGATTTCTTACACAAAAGCTGAGGCTCATTTACAAGGAGTTAAGGTAAAAGAGCACTGTGCTAGTTTGCAAACATGATGTCTGCCACTTAGGTTTAGAGTTAGATAGAGGAAGTTAAATAATGGTGAATGTTGTAAATCATAGATTAAGTGTGCATGTGACTGCCAATGTATATAAGGTGGTCAGAAATAAAGTTAATTTGTTACATGCCACAACAGAGCTTGTAGCCTACTCCTTGCCTCCCTTCTTTCTTAACATTACAGAGCGAATTTACACCTGAGGCAAAGCTGCAGCCCCTCGGGTCTCCAGTCACGCAACATCACGGGGTCCTGGAATCCACTTTGCTTGGCCCCTAAGGGCCACAGGTGCCTGAGAGTTTGCATTATCTTTATCTAATGACTGGTGGGCTTGGCAGGATAAATTTTCCTGCTCTCTTATTCCGATTGAGATAATCCTGAAAGTGTGACTTATAGTTTTCCAGAACTCCCCTGGGGGCTCAGGCCAAATTACTCTCTCTATGCCTGCATTCCCTAACCCCTGGTACCAGTCTGTGGCCTGTTAGGAACTGGCCACACAGAAGGAGGTGAGTGGGAGGGAGCCAGTGAAGCTTCATCTGCGTTTACAGCTGCTCCCCATTGCTTGCATCAGAGCATGAGCTCCGCCTCCTGTCACATCAGGGGCAGAGTTAGATTCTCACAGGAGCTGAACCCTACTGTAAATTGTACAAGCAAAGGATCTAGGTTGTGTGCTCCCTATGAGAATCTAATGCTCGATGATCTGAGGTGGAGCTGAGGTGGTGATGACAGCACTTGGGAGCAGTGGCAAATACAGATTGTCATTAATACAGAGGCTACATTATGATGATTTGTATAATTATTTCATTATATATTTTAGTGTAATAATAATAGACATAAAGTGCACAGTAAATGTAATGTGCTTCAACCATCCCCAAACCATGCCCTCCACCCCCACCTCAACCCCCAGTCTATGGAAAATTGTCTTCCATGAAACTGGTCCCAGTTCCTGGTGCCAATAAGTTTGAGGACGACTGATCTATGGGAATGTACTCAGTATAGCCCCTTTCTTGATTTCCTTTCTTTCCTGGATCCACTCCAAGACTCTCCCACAGTTTTTCTCCTAGGGATGCATCTGAATAAATCACTCACATGAGTCCTTACCTAAGGCCCTCATTCTGGGGACTCCAGGATTTCCAGAGGATCCAATGTCTAGGCCACATTTTTTTCTTTTTTTTTTTAAGATTTGCTTAGAGATTTCTTCTGTATTTGGGAGACCACTGATGCTAGAGTAGGTGTGCTTGAAGTGGTGTTTAGGTTTGGCAGGAATCTCAATCAATTGAGGTTTATTAAGTTGGAGAGCTTGAGGTTGCTGCCAGGGAAGACAAGAATCACAGTGTCAGTTGTCTGTGGCCTGTGCTCTGAAAGAGGTTTCAGGAGGCTCACTATTTATGTATTTCTTTAATGGGAAGGATATACAATCAGGAATTTTACTGAAGGAAATGGGGTAGGCAGAAAGGTAAACAGTTATACTTTTTCTGATTTTAATTAGTGCACATTGAAACTGTGCTATACATAAGATAAGGTAAACATTTGGAGAAGGAGCAAAGGCAAGGCTGATTATGTAGAAGTCTCAAAACCTGGTGGAGGAATGCTTCATCTTTGTCTTTGTTCTCTACCTGGAAAAGGAAGCTTGTAATCAATATCGGCAGTGTGGAATTTAAGATATTTTAGTTCCCATAAACAAGGGATTAGATTTAAGTTGCAGAGCTAAGGTTACAATTGAAATGTCTTTGTTTATGGGAGGACATATGCCTTGAAAGGTTTAGAGGCTAGGTGAAGAAGTTACTTTTAAATAGTTTGTGAAGACCGTCATCCAGACACAAAACGAGGCCTAATGGGTGTTTTTGGGGGGGGGGGGTTCTAGCAAATGTAAAATATCTGAACATCAAGTTTGGAAGCAAAAGTCATGTATTTGGAAAAGGGACAGCAGTTGTCACATGACTCAATCTCCAGACTTAACTTTCTCTTTTGCAAAATGAGTTTGGACAGTCTTGGTATTGGTATATATATATATTTTTTATTTTGTTTATTTTCTTCACAGTTTGTGCACTAAAGTAAAATCTTAAGCCCTCCAGTTGACAGAATGGACCTGCTCTTGGCCAAGGGAACCAGGAAAAACCTTATGTTGCTACCAATGGAGGGTAAGGGACTGACCCTACCCATGTTTTCTTTTTGTAGATTCCGTTGTCCAGCAGAAAAAAATGTGTGGGGGGGAAAAACCATGGGTGGGGCTTTTCTGACCCCCATATTGGTATGCAACTGTTCAAAGCTGAGTTGCAGGCAGTGAGAAGGGAGGCCAGACATACCTACTTATACTTCCTCCTCCCTTCCACAGTTATCTTCTGTACCAGTGAGATAAATCATTAACAGGCCTCAGGCCATGTGAGACAAAGGTTCAAACCACATCTACTGGTCATCAGTTTACTTAACAGATCATTTGAGTCTCAGTATATAGCTCGCAGCTTATCTTTGATTAAGAAACAGGCTTCCTTATCTCAGCTTGAAATGCTCCAAGCCCTTAGACAAATCTTGATTTCTTTAACCAGTTACACATCAAAGAATCCTTAACATGCAAACTCTTGCTTCAAGATATCCTTTTTTTTTTTTTTTGAGTTAAACTGATGTACACCTTCCATGTATTGATTTATGATTTTATGTATAATTCCTGTCTCTCTAAAATGTATGAAATCAAACTGTAACCCAACCATGGCAGGACCACTTGGGCATGGCTCTCTTGGCCATAGTCACACATAATTGACTCAGAATAATCTTAAAGGTTTTTTCTGTTTTTTTTTTTTTTGCAGTTCGACCAAGGCCAGGTTTGAACCCGCCACCTTTGGTATATGGGGCCAGCGCCCCACTCGATGAGCCACAGGTGCTCCCTGGTTTTTTAAATTAAATAAAGGACCCTCACCTTGTGTATAAGATGGTTTTCATCTACAAGATACTGATGTGTAGCAAGAAAGAAAATTAGAAATATTTTAACCCCATATGTGGCATTTTGACACACTGAACTGACTGAAGAAGACTCAAGGTCTCTCTGACCTTCTTCTCCCTACAATACAGTTCACCAAAAAGGAGATTTCCAAAAAAAAAAAAACAAAAAAAACAAAAGGAAAGAAAGAAAGAAAAAATGGAATCAATAACCAATGAGTAGGAGAGAGAGAAAGAAGTAAAGAAAGCCATGATTATAAAAATATATTTTGGTTAGAAAAAGGTTAAACAGAAAAGAAAATAATATCGTATGAAAAAGTACTTTGCATGGTAAATTTTTGCTGTAAAATAGAATATTATTAGCTTGTTACTTAAGAAAATTTAGGGCAAAACAGAAAGCTTAAGTATCTCTTAGGTGGTCTATAGAAGTCAAGATATTCATAGAAGGGAATTTATGAAGGAACTTTGTATATGATCAAGTTGGCTATCATTAAAAAGAAAATCTACTCTCTCCCCAAGATCAATGCACTGGAAACAAAACAAAAAGAAAAAAAGGAAATTTTTGGTTAAAACAACAAAGTTTTCTTAAAGTATTAATTTGCTCTTGTGAAATTACATGATGTATTAATTTTAATTCCATAACCTGTTACCTTTATTTAATTAGAAACTTCTCAGACTTATATCTCAAAAGTTAAACTTGTATGTCTAACCGATTTGAGCTTTGAAAATGTTGAGATGGTAAATCCCACCTTCAATTATAGCACCAGAATATGGGGAAAGGGGCAAGGGAGGGGAGGGAGGAGGTTGGGTGGAGGGAGGGTAATTGGTGGGGCCACACTACGGTGTATCTTGGAAGGGTAAGGTGAAACTTACTAAATGCACAATACAGATGTCTTCATACAATAACTAAGAAAATGCCATGAAAGCTATGTTAAACAGTTTGATGAAAATATTTCAGATTGTATATGAAACCAGCACATTGTACCCCTTGATTGCACTTATGCACACAGCTATGATTTAATAATAATAATAAAAAAGAATGGTCAGAAAATTTCTGCTGCTGCTGCTGAGAGTCATGCGTTTCCCTTCTCCAGGTGCGAGCTTTTCTATTCACATTTCTGTATAACACACAGTATCCTCAGGACCCTGGACACAGTCTGATTAATTCCAGTACCCTTGAATTAATTCAGGACGACCCGGTGTCATTTAAGTACACCTTTCATCAGGTCTAACTCCAAAGTAGTCTAAATGGGCTTCTCATAAAATACCAAGAAAAAAAAGCTATCTTATTATGGGTTTTTCTTTACTTTTTGGGTATCTGGTCAAAAAAAAATAAGGCTTAATGCTTTGTCAGGATAATCCCTGTGTTGTCTTTATGAGATTTTTTACTAACTGCAAAACCTAAACTTTAAAGGTTTGAGGTTTTCACACCCATGTAACTTCCTGTATTGCCTTCAAAGTCTTTTGATGACTATCATTCTTGGTTAAATATATAACTATTATTCTAAAGTGAATTGTGATTCTATTTTGAGCACATGTTTTAAACCTTAAATATTTGACAAAAGTTCCAAAATCAAAATTTGGTCCTGTTGACCTCAAACTAGCTTTTTAATATGAAACTCCAACAAAGATATATTAAGCTTATTTGGTATGTTAAAACCATACAGGAAGCAATGTCAGCTACAAAATGGTGTTTAACTTTCTTTGGGTTATGTTTGTATAAGTGTATGCAGTATTAAGACTATCTATTCCAAAATTGTATTGAGATTCCTAAAATTCTAGTATGTCTTAGTCTATGTTGTCAAAAATAATTATAATTATACTGCTAAATTGTTATACGTCACAAAAATAACCAAATCTCTTGGCTCAGTGCCTGTGGCTCAAGTAGCTAAGGCGCCAGCCACATACACCTGAGCTGGCGGGTTTGAATCCAGCCCCGGCCCACCAAACAACAATGATGGCTGCCCTACTATGAAACTAATTTATAGCTTTCATATTTCAATTACAGCACAAGAACATGGGGAAAGGGACAAGTGAGGGGAGGGGATGGAGGAGGAGGGGCGGAGGGAGAGTGATTGGTGGGTCCACACTTACGGTGCATCTTAGAAGGGTACAGGTGAAACTTATTAAATGTAGAATATAAATGTCTGCACACAATAACAAAGAAAATGCCATGAAAGCTATGTCAACCAATGAAAATATTTCAAATTGTATATAAAACCAGTACATTGTACTCCATGATTGCATTTATGCACACAACCATGATTTAATAAAAAACAAAAACAAAAAACAAAAACAACGATGGCTGCAACCAAAAAATAGCCAGGCACCAGTAGTCCCAGCTACTTGTGCAGGAGAATCACTTGAGCCCAGGAGTTGGAGGTTACTCTGAGCTGTGATGCCACAGCACTCTACCCAGAGCGACAGCTTGAGGCTCTGTCTCAAAAACAAAACAAAACAAAACAAAACAAAACAAAACAAAACAAAACAAAACAAAACGCCCAAATCTCCTTTGCGTCTTTAACCATGGCTGTTCTAAGACCTGTATCACCCACAGACAATTATTGTTTTGCTTTGATTCTTCTCAAACAATAGTTTAGAATCAACTATGTTCCAAGATTTGCTTTCTTGAAAAAAAGACATGGAAAGAACTAAAATATTTTTATGACTTTTATTTTAATACGTTACTAATTTCTTTGGGCTTTGTTTTCCAGAGTGAAGACAACTATTATGTAAATAAAAGACTTTACCTGAGACCTCTAGAATTTGAAAACTGTTCACTACTCACTGGCCCCAGCCTGCACTCCATTGCTAAAACTATAAGCATCTTCCCTCTAGGCCCAAGGACTGTCACAGAAGAGCGGGGCCTGTGACACTTTAAGGGCCAATATTGAGGGATAGAATTAATTCAGACCCTCCAGATCAACAACAGACACAGAGATGCCTAAACACCTGGTAAAATGAGGGACTTTTGCCTTTTGGGGTCACTTGGACCAGACATCTATCAGAACCACAAAGAGTTTTCCTGTCCATAAACTTAAAAAACATTATACAAAGGATATGGAGATACATGATGACAGAGATTCTATGGCTCCCAATGGTGGGGTTTATGCAAATAGAAAGAAAATTTTATGCAAATAATAAGAAAATTTTCAGCCACTTTAGAACAAGTTACTAAAGTGACTGCAAAAAAATATTGTACAACAGGCTCGGCGCCTGTGGCTCAACGGGCTAAGGCGCCAGCCACGTACACCTGAGCTGGCAGGTTCGAATCCAGCCCGGGCCCACCAAACTACAATGAAAGCTGCAACTAAAAAAAAAAGCCAGGGGTTGTGGCGGGCCCCTGTAGTCCCAACTACTTGGGAGGCGGAGGCAGGAGACTCGCCTGAGCCCAGGAATTGGAGGTTGCTGTGAGCTGTGATGCCACAGCACTCTACCCAGGGTGACAGCTTGAGGCTCTGTCTCAAAAAAAAAAAAAAAAATATTATACAACAGAAGTCTCTAAATTCCTTAGTTTACATGGTTAACCATGCTTATGTGTTATATAGCAGATGGCTCTAAGTCTGTAACTAAACCCAAGATTATAATAAATACCTCAATGCTTATAGGTAAAGTTGATTATGTAACCTTGATTTTGCTTTGGCGTTTTATTCTTATGTAGCCAAAAAGGTTTCAGAAGGGTGTTAAGCGCCTGTCCACCTCCATTCCCATTTGGCCTAGAAGGTTTAACTGACCGTAAGCCTTTTTGGCTCCAAGTCCATTGGTCACAGGGGTCCCTCTGAGGACCTGGATGGACCCGGGGCAGGCAGTCGCACCACCCCAGGAACAATGGAACAAAGTATTATTAATAATAAAAGTCTGGCCATCCATGCTGCCTCTGGCAGATCTTGACTAAAAGCAGGTAATCGTGAATTAAAATGAAACCTTAAGCACCTCAGCGGAAGGGATGGACCACCTCTTGACCAAGGGGACACCAGAAAAACCTTAACGCTGAGCTGCTGGCCATGAGACGTGACGTCAGATGCACCTAGTTATGCTCCTCTGCTCTGGAGTTACTCTTTGTAACAGTAAGATACTAAATCATTAGTAGGCCTGAGGCCATGTAAGACAAAGGTTAAACCACACCTGCAGGTCATCAGTTTACTTAACAGGTCACTTGAGTCTCCGTATCTGTCCTGTGGCTTGTGTCTGATTAATAAACAACCTTCTTTATCTTAGTTTAGAACACACCAAGCCGTTAGACAAAGCTTCATTTCTTTTTTTTTTTTGTTTTTCTTTTTCTTCAGACAGGGTCTCACTGTGTCACCCATGCTAGAGTGCCATGGTGTCAGCCTAGCTCACAGCAGCCTCAAACTCCTGGGTTCTAGTGATCCTCATGCTTTAGCCTCCCAAGTAGCTAGGACTATAGGAACATGCGACTGCACCTGGCTAGTTTTTCTATCTTTAGTAGAGATGAGGTCTCACTCTTGCTCAGGCTAGATTTGAACTTCTAAGCTCAAGGGATCCTCCTGCCTCGGCCTCCCAGAGTGTTAGAATGTGTATGAGCCACCTCAACCGGTCAAATTCTTTAACCAATTGTAAATCAAAGAATCTTTAAACCCACCTATAACCTGTAAGCCCCCACTTCGGGATGTCTTGCCATTTCAGGCCAAATCAATGTACACTTTCCAGGTATTGATTTATGATTTTACTTGTAATTCCTGTCTCTCTAAAGCGTGTACAACCAAACTATAACCCAAGCATGGCAGAATCGCTTGGTCAAGGCTTCCTGGGCATGGCTCTCCAGACCAGGGACACACATATCTGGCTCAGAATAAATTATTTTTCAGAGTTAGAGTTTTTTTTTTTCCATTGACAGAACCAATATTTACTTTTTACTATATGTCACAGAAGGTGCACCACTGATGTTAAACCATTTCGCTTGGATTACTGCGACAAGATAGGCTAGAAGCTGACCAAGAAGAGAGGCAGGGCTATGCAGTTTGAGCAGAAGACTCTGCCTGAGAGAAACCACTTTCCAAAACACCCAGCTCTAAATTACCCCTGTTCTGGGAAGTCTTCCAGCTGCCATCGTCTCAGGGCTGGACCCCGGAGTCCCACTCTGGCTCCCCCAGCTCCTGTCCTCCCTTTGACCCTGCTTTGATAGGAAGGGGCTGAAGGCTTCTGTATCCAGCTGTTTCCCCCGGGACGGGGAGCTCCTCACCCTCTTTGGGCAGGCAGAGGAAGCAGG
Source organism: Perodicticus potto (assembly GCA_963574655.1). Lineage (NCBI taxonomy): Eukaryota > Metazoa > Chordata > Mammalia > Primates > Lorisidae > Perodicticus > Perodicticus potto. The sequence goes on from CAUYRH010047514.1 coordinate 11,113, forward strand.
AGGAGGGAGTGGAGGGTGAAGCTCCCTGAAGGCCCCTGAGGCTCCTGTTGGTCTCTCTGGACCCAGATGATGTCTCTTCCAGGTCGGCTTCCTGGAGAGGCCCATGGGAGTGTTCTGCCAGGAAGGCCACAGCAGGGATAAAGCAAACAGCATCAGAACCAGGCTGCTGGTCTGGACCCACAGGCAGGTGTGACCTGAGAGCATCAAACAGGGGTGCATTCCTGCCTTCTTTTACTGGCCAGTGGAGAGGGATTGATTGGAAGAGAGTGTGGGAGAAGAATCAAAGAAGAATCAAAGAGCTGCCCAACCTGGAGCTGGGGCTCAGGGCTTGGGAGAAGGGAAGAGGGGAAGAGAGAGCCTCAGTGTTGGTGGCTGCTGGGTCTTCTGTTTGTCCATCTGGTTCCCGGGTGTTCAGCCGGCCCAGCTGCCCACTGCAGCTTACAAGTCCTCAGTTCTCAACTGGATGGGATTCTGCCCTCGGGACATTTAGTCAAGTGGGGAGATTCTTTGGTTGTCATGGCTTGGGGTGGGGTTTTTCTGGCATCTGGGGTTTTGAGCCCAAGGATACTGCTGTCAGACCATGCACAGGGCAGCTCTCACCGTAATGACCCCACCCCAAAGGTCACTGGTGCTGAGGTTGAGAAACTCTGTTCTAGGTGTATTTTGCCTTCATGGCTGTGTCCCTGCTAACCTGGAAGACAGGGTGATGCTTGTCGCATTCTTGTGCTGTGAAATG
>CAUYRH010047515.1:0-24100 GCA_963574655.1 Perodicticus potto
AGTGATCCCAAAGGCCACAAAAAAGTACATCTGTGTGAGACACTGGGCAAAGAGAATGGTCTTTCTCTGAGTCAGCATGTTCACTAACATTTGTGGCACGATGACAGTGGTAAAGCAGATGTCCACCAAGGACAGGTTGGAGAGAAAGAAGTACATGGGAGTGTGGAGGTGGGCATTCCCCCAGATGGCTGCAATGATAACTGAGTTTCCAACCACATTGACAAGATACATGACCAGGAAGCTGGCAAAGAGCCAGACCTGCTGTTTGGGATTAGTGGTCAGTCCCAGAAGAAGGAATTCAGTAATATGACTCTGGTTCCTCCTTGGCATTGCTGTCCTGCAAATAAAAAAATGAAGGAATGTTTGGCATGGTATCCTAGCTGGAGTATGCAATCCGGTAGAGGTGGATATTCTAGCTTGTGCACTGTATAAGGGTAGTCATTCATGTAGACTGTATGTAGTATATGCATGCAATATTACTTCATAGGTTTGTTGTGGACACACTTTGATTTCAATATTAACTTTGCAACTGATTTAGTGAAGCTGAATGAGGCACTTCATCTTGTTTTTTGTTCAAAAGACAAAACGTATAATGGATGTATTCTTAGGGTATTTTGAGGATAAATAATAAAGATTATAGGAAAGGTGCTTAGAAAATAGTCCTTTTTCTCAATTTCTAAAAGTGGTGTAAATATGACACATCTTTTTTCTCTATCTGGTCTCAGTTGCTCTTCCTTTGTTGAGTATTACCTTCTACCTGATGCATCTGGCTATAATTTTTCTCTTTATTCTCCCCCTGTAGAAGAAAAGGGGGACATCTTAGGTTTTTCCCTATATAAATCACATGAATACTATCCAAACTGTATTCCTGGGTCAACCTTTTCTTAAAAAAACTTACTTTTGTAATGCCTTTGGGAGTTTAATTGTGGGAAGAAAGTTTTAGGAAAGGCTAGGACCCGTAAATTTGTCATGTCCCTCATGGTGTGGAACTGTCTTGGTGGGTGGGAGGTTAAAAAGCTATCTCTGTTAGCCTGTTTACCCAACATTTGGCTTGATATTTCAGGCAGGTAGGTGGCATCAAGGAAGAGATAGAGGGACTAAGAGATGGGTGCTCTTACAGGTAAGATGAGTCCAAGGGGTGTAGTGAGGGAAATGGAAATGTGAGAAGATATAGCATTATAGAAAAAAAACACTGAGAGGGAAGGTACTGAGGTTCAAGAATTGATCCCTTTTCCTCGCCAATGGCAAGAAACAAGGAGAATAATTGAAGTTGTCAGTCTGGCAAGAACTGAGGCCCTAATCACTTATCTATCAATATAGAGACTCACTTGAAAAGGAGAAAGAAATAAAAAACTACTAGGGCATAAAATTCAAACAGTCTCTCTCTCAAGCCAGTTGAAATAACAGAACATGTACTCTTTACGTATATCCCACCAAGCAACAAGGTTGGCTTTAGAAAAAAAAAAAAAAAACACCAGAAAAGAGAGCCTATTAATAGTGGTTAAGTAGCTCCAAATAAATGAAGGTAGAGTTAGGGTTGCAGAGTTTGAATTAGAGAAAGTCCACATTCCAAACTCACTGTGTACGCATAATCTTTATGGTACTTGTTATGATGAATCAGAAGCAACCATAAGTACTAATGTGCTTCCAATGCTCAGTGATCTTGAATGAAACTCAATGCCCTGATTCATACTATTAGTGTGGTTTTGAGAAAATTATTTGAACTTTAAGATTTAGTTTCCTCATTTGGGCGTCAGAAATAATAATTTTAACTGCTTCACTAGGTAGTTATGAAGATTAAAATATCCAGCCCTCTATCTCTTGGGGTAGTGGCTATGACAGATAAGCTTTGAATAAATGTTAGTTATTATTATATTTTATATAACAAAGCTAGTTTATAGATCTGTATATGTAAGAGGTTGCCTATTGTATATGTTGAATAGTTTTAATGTGAACATATAATTATGCTTAAAGTTTTCATGTGAAAATTGCAGACTAGTAGAGTCATTATAAGCTTGAAAAAACTACAGAAATGGAAAGCATAGATTTCAGGGAAAGCAGAAAAAAAATATGAAAATCCCCTGGAGAATCAAAATCTGTCTAACTTGTGTGAGTTTCTATGTGGGGGTCCTTGTGTGTATGAGTCTGAATTCAGATGAAGGGTAATTGTGAGCAACCGTCAAAGGATGTATCAGAGAAAATTTCTGACTTTTCCTACCCACATCATTACCTTAGGACAAACATTGCTAATTCTTCACTACAGAATTTGGTAGCAACAGCCGAGGTTAACAGTGTCATCAGGAGAATGGTAAAGCAGCTCAGAAGCACTGCTGAGGGGACGAATTGATAAAAACATACATATACTGGCTAGTTTCTTTTGGGAATTCATTTTTTGAATTCCTCCATCCCTTGAGGTGATGCATTACAACCTAGGAAGCTTCCTTTAAATAGGGATACTCCTCCCTGAATACATACAGGGAACCTTCTGGTTTTTAGTTGCTTTAAATAGCAGAAGAATGAATTCCACAGTCTTAATAAGCCATGAACCAAGTTTGGGGAATTATCTGGAATTCACATGGCTGCATTATTCCAGAGTGGAAACACATGTTGTGCACTTCCACCCTCTCCTAAGACTCAAGCTGCTACATCACAGGACCATCTTGAAATCTGAGCCTGTGCTGTAGTGTGTCCTTCTCTGGTTGTATAGCCACTGTGTGTCTGTGCAAGCCAGTTACAGAGCTTGATGAGCTCACCTTCAGCAAATATGCACTACCACTGACAAAACCTCCTGCAGCTTAGGTTAATGAGGCACTTGCAGACATTGCCAGTATGGATTACAGATGATAAAATTGTGTGAAGACTGTGTTACTGTGTTAACCCAAAACCAAAATCAATACACCTTAATCAGTTAGTACCTAGGTTCCCTTCCAAAGCTACTCCGGAAAATTGGAAGATATGCATGACTATTCTATCAGATTCACAAATAACCATGTAGGAACACAACAAATATGAAAGAACAAGGAAACATGACACACATAAAGGGAAATAATTCTCTAGTAACCAACTCCAAAGCAAATTTAGGAAATGCAAGAGAAGAAATTCAAAATAATGATCTTGCTGTTCTCCCAAGCAAGACGAGTCAAACAATATTAGTGAAATAATTCATGATCTAAATTTGAATTCAATGAAGAGATAGATATAACAAAAGAAGCAAGGAAGCAAATTTTAGAATTGAATAATTTAATGAATAAAATAAAAAATAGAGTCAAGAGCTTTAATCATAAATAGACTAAATCAAGCAGGAGAAAGAATTTCTCAACATGAAGACAGGTATTTTGACATGACCCAGACAGAAAAAACAAATTAATAAAAAAGAAAAAAGAAAGACTGCAGCACTTTCAGGATACCATTAAACAAATAAGTTCTCACATTATGGGAATTATAGAAGGGGAAGGAAAGAGAAAATTATAGAAAACCTACTTAATGAAATAATAGCTGAAAATTTCACAGGTCTTGGGAGAGAATTGGACATCCAGATTCAGGTAGCCCAAAAATTCAGAAATAGATTCAATCCCAAAATGTCCTCTCTGAGGCATATTACAGTCAATATTTCAAAAGTCAAATGCAAAGACAGAGTTCAAAAACCAGCAAGAGAAAATTATCAAGTCATATAGGGAAACCTTCCTAGATTAACAGTGTATTTCTCAGCAGAAACCTTACAAGCCAGGAGACAGTTGGATGATATATTCAAAGTGCTGAAAGGGAAACATACCAATAAAAAATACTATATCCAGCAAAGCTATCCTTCAGAAATGAGGAGAAATAAAATATTTCCTAGAAAAGCAAAAATGGACGGAATTAATCACCACTAGACTAGCCTTACAAGAAATGCTTAAGGGAGTCCTAAGTCAGAAAGCAAAAGAACAGTAACTATGTCATGAAAACATATGACATAATGGATAATGGATAAAAATACAATAATGGATATAAAAACAATACCCAACTATATGCTCCCTACAAGAAACTCAACTCACTTGTAAAGAAACAAATAGACTGAGACTGAAGGGATGGAAAAAGATATTTCATACAAACAGAAACCAAAGGGGAGCAGGAGTAGCTACACTAATCAGATAAAACATACTTTAAGGGAAAAATGGTGAAAAAGAGACAAAGAAGGTCATTATATAATAATGAAGATATCAATTTAACAAGAAGATTTAACAACTGTGTGTGTGTGTGTACATATATATAATCCTGGAGCACTCAGGTATATAAAGCAAATATTAATAGATATAATGGGAAAAATAGACTTCAATATAATAATAGTTGGGAACTTCAACATTCCACTCTCAGGATTGGGGTTGATCCTCTAGACAGAAATCAACAATGAAACATTGGATTTAACTGATATTTAAAGAAAATTTCATACAACAGCTATAGAATTCATGTTCCTTTCAATAGCACACAGAACATAATTTAGGACTGCTCATATATATGCCAGGCCACAATACTTATGTCTCTAAATTGGAAAGGAGTAAGTCAATTTTTCTATGTTTGCATATAACCTGATATTATATATAGAAAAAAACCTTTCATTTCATCTCAATTAGTGGGAGTGGAGCATGATGGCGGATGGGTTGGATGTCTAGCGCAACTCTCCCAAATCTTCAGGTGAGAGAGAGGGGGGCTGGATCTTTCCCTGTGTGGGGTTTTGGTGTGGACAGGCAGCTAGGGGTGTGCAGCAAGATGGTGAAACACGGGAGTGGAAACATAACTCAGAGCCATGGAATCTGCTAGAGAAAATACCATGCCACTGTTGAAGCAGCACCAGTGGCAGCAACAACCAGCCTCTCCCCCATGGAAGACTGCAGTTTCCAGTTCATGGGGAAACTAGGTGTTTTATGGAAAGTTCGGTGAAGTGTGGACTCCTGAGCAGAATTTGGTGACCAGAAAGGGGTGCCATTTGGGGCGGCAGGGGGCTAGGCAGCCCGATATAAAATTAACAGGAAAGGATCCCACCTAGGAACAGACACATTTTGAAATGTCAGAAATGGTGACCATCCACGGGCACCTTTTTCCAGAACAGCAGTTGTGAATGAAGGGACTTGATCATTCCTGGTGGAGAATATTGGTGCAGACTGGCAGTTCAGGATGTGCAGTGAACTGGTGGATTGCTGGACTCAAAAGTGTAATCTTGAGCTGTGGAGACAGATGGAATAGTCTCAGCGCCACTGCTGAAGCTGTGGGCACCAGTGGAAACCAGCCCCTCCCCCATGGAAGATTGCAATTCCCAGTTCATGGGGAATCTAGGTGCTGAGTGGGGAAATTGGTGAAGCATGGACTCCTGCACTGAATTTGGAGATCAGATAGGGGTGCCATCTGGAACAGGTCAGCCGAGGTTGGGCAGTCAGTTGGAAAACAGACATATTTTGAAATTTCAGAAATGGCCATGGCCACAGGAACCTCCTTGTGAGGGCCAGATATGGCAGAAACTGGAAACAGAGGTAACAAAGTAAAACATGAATCAGGTATAAGCCTGAGAACCGCTCACAGTGCCACCTGGTGTCCAGAAAGTATATTGCAGTATAAATATATTCCTACTAAAGTTGACCCCTATGTCATTCTATGGTTGTATTATGTTTATATATATATATATATATATGAATAAAATTTTGGTGGTTGGTGCCTTTATTTTTTCTTCTCCTTTTTCATCCTTTTCCTCTCAGAGTTATTGATAATTTTCTTTTAATTTTTTAATTTTTTTAATTAATAATATATTTTTTCTTCTCTTCTTCTTCCCTTCTTATGTTACTGTGAGTGCTTACATCAGATTTTTAGGTTTTTTTTCATCATTTTTGTTATTGTTTTCTGTCTGTATGTCCAGTTGTTCCTGATTGTCCATGCATCTGTGTGCTTGTATGTCTAGTAGCCTTTTTGTCTGTTTATTTGCTTGTTTGGTTTCAATGAGGTGTTTTCAATTTTGTGTTTTGCTAAATCCTTGGGTTGGCTACTTTCCCTAACTCCAATTTACACATTCAACAAGAACAAGGGGGAATGGGGGAATGATGGCTGACTGCAGCCAGCTTTCAATGGAAGCTCCAGTCCAGAGGGAGAGATAATGGCCATAAAAAAATCCAACAAAGCAAAGGAGGGGAGCCAAGCTGAGAGAAGAGATAGATAATTGCACATCTCCCCTGCCAAGGGAAGCTTCGATTCCAAAGAAACAAATTTCAGTACAGATCTCATCCCAAAGAGGCCGTGTGTCCACCCCCTTCCCTAAGAGAGTTGCTTGCTTGCTGTGTGATCTCTACTAGTGAGCAATGAACTGAGGCTCTCCTCCTTCACCCCACCAGAAGTAATTGCTGGAAGTTGGGACTCCTTCTTCAGGGAGCCGTTGCTGCAAGCCCAGGATTTCCCTTGTCTGGCAGGAAGTTTAAACAAATATTTTCCTTGCCACCTTGAACTTCCAGTCTACTCTTCCCCCTGGCCTGGCAGTCTAGAAGTCCAACACCTGCAGAGACCAGAATGTCTGTACTTCTTGGCTAGGACAGGGCATTGCATAGATGGAGGCAATGCAGCTGTGCTATATCTGTGAATCCAGTAACAGTACAGAAAGACATACAGGGAAAGGTGACTCACCTGGTCCTGAGAAAGTGTATCTCAGCAGCAGGCAGAGGCTTGGGTGTCGGAACTATGGGTGGAGACCTGGGAACAGCTGAGGTTCATGAACCCAAGTGGCGATACCTCCCACCCCACATCAGCATTAATAGAGTGATCTGACTTGGGTCTAATTTTGGAGAGTCATCTTCCTAACTCTGTGGTCTGCCAGAGGGAACCAGACCTTGCCCTTTAGGGATACCAGAGCCACAGAACAGTGGCAACAAAGGTGTGGTGGCTGAGGGAGAAATTCTTTTGCAGTCTGGATATCCTCAGGTTTAGATTGAGCTCAGGTGGAACTTTCTCCAGCTGCCATTGAGTGCCTGAGGCAGGCAGGCTTCAGCTTCTCCTGCTGGATGGTGGCAGAGGGTGGTAACCATGAGGAGAAGGCAGTGACCTTCTTTGACTCTGGCTGGCACATAGCTCTGGCACATTTGCTTATTGGACAGAACTGGGCCACAGAGACTGGGTTAACAGACATTGCTGGTTGGACTACCAGAGATTGGGGTTACCAGAGTCTGGTAGTGAAGGGTGAGCAAGGTGGGGAAAAAGGCATCAACCCCCTTGCTCCAAACCTTCCACTGGATGGGCATTTCTGACTCCTTGAGGAACCAGAGGTGCTCAAGCCACACTTGAGCTACCAGTAGACTCCTAATATCTAGTTGCTGGAGACCTTTTGAACTCTCCAGCTAGAGAGTGGGTGCTGTTTGGGACAATTGGTTGGGAACTCTTGAACTGGACAAATCACCTGAGGACCCTTCAAGGTGATACCCTGGTTTTGTTGTAGTGGGAGGGTTTGATTTTCCTCTTTCAGGTATTACCTGTGGGGGATGGGATGTCCTAGTTGCTTGTATTTCTCCAAAGCTGAGACTGCAAACAAGAGTCACTGATTCACTAGGATTGGACAGATATCAGCTGAAGACAAGACAGAGCCACCTACCCCCAATACACCAAGGAGGCCTCTAGAGTCACAGACTGTAGTACTATACAAGTCCTTTGCAAAATTGTAGAGGAAAAGCTGCAGTCACTAGTCCCAGTTCCTTGGTGAAGGACTGGTCAACCACAACCCCAGAAGTCTCCAATCCAATTTCAACTTACTTGCTCATCTAGTTAAACAGTGAAACACAATCTTGGGGTGGAATCAGTGGAAAAACTCTGGCAACATGAATAATTAGAACAGTTCAATTCTCCCAAGGAATGACAAACCAGCCAAACCAGAGGATCCCATTCCCAAACAGATGGCTGAGATGTCAGAAATCAAATTTAGAATTTGGATGGCAAATAAGATCAACAGAATGGAAGTAAAGTTGGAGTTAGAAATTCTTGGAATAATTCAAAAGATGTCTCAAGAATTCAATGAATTCAAAGATAAAATCATCAAAGATTTAGACACATTGAGAAAAGAAGTTGCAGCCTTCCAAGATATGAGAAATACAGTAGAATCCCTCAGTAACAGAATGGAGCAGGCAGAAGAAAGGATTTCCAACATTGAAGACAAACCTTTTAAACACTCTCAAACACTCAAAGAGGAAGAGAAGTGGAGAGCAAAAACAGATCATTCTCTCAGGGAGCTCTGGGATATTTCAAAGAAAACCAATATTCGCCTTATAGGGATCCCTGAAGGTGACCAGGGATTCTACTACAAAACTCTTAGAAGTGATCAAGGAAAACAGGAGTGTCTCAGGTTATAAAATCAACACTCATAAATATGTAGCCTTTATATATGCCAACAATAGCCAAGCTGAAAAAATAGTCAAGGACTCTATTCCATTCACAGAAGTGCCAAAGAAGATGAGATATTTGGGAGTTTACCTGACAAAGGATGTGAAAGATCTCTATAAAGAGAACTACGAAACTCTAAGGAAAGAAATAGCTGAAGATGTTAACAAATGGAAAAACATTCCATGCTCATGGCTGGGAAGACTCAACATTGTCAAAATGTCTATACTACCCAAAGCAATATTCTATTTCAATGCAATCCCTATTAAAGTTTCATTGTCTTACTTTAAAGATCTTGAAAAAGTAATACATCATTTTATATGGAATCATAAAAAACCTTGAGTAGCCAAGACATTACTCAGAAATAAAAACAAAGCAGGAGGAGTTATCTTACCAGACCTCAGACTATACTATAAATTGATAGTGATAAAAACAGCATGGTACTTGCACAAAAACAGAGAGGTAGATGTATGGAACAGAATAGAGAACCAAGAGATGAACCCGCCTGCTTACCATGATTTGATCTTTGACAAGCCAATTAAAAACATTCAGTGGGAACAAGATTCCCTATTCAACAAATGGTGTTGGGTGAACTGGCTGGCAACCTATAGAAGACTGAAACTGGACCCACACCTTTCACCTTTAGCAAGAAAAGAATGAGTAATCCCATCTCAAGGTCGATGCTCATCATCGTTAATAATCAGAGAAATGCAAATCAAAACTACTTTGAAATATCATCCAACTCCAGTAAGATTAGCCCACATCACAAAATACCAAAACCAGAGATGTTGGCGTCGATGTGGAGAAAAGGAAACACTTCTACATTGCTGGTGGGAATGCAAACTAATATGTTCCTTTTGGAAAGATGTTTGGAGAATGCTTAGAGATCTAAAAATAGACCTGCCATTTGATCCTACTATTCCTCTAATAGGTATACATCCAGAAGACCAAAAATTACATTATAACAAAGATATTTGTACCAGAATGTTTATTGCAGCCCAATTCATAATTGCAAAGTCATGGAAGAAGCCCAAGTGCCCATCGACCCACAAATGGATTAATAAATTGTGGTATCGTACACCACAGACTATTATGCAGCCTTATAGAAAGATGGAGACTTTACCTCTTTCATGTTTACATGGATGGAGCTATAAAATATTCTTCTTAGCAAAGTATCTCAAGAATGGAAGAAAAAGTATCCAGTGTACTCAGCCCTACTATGAAACTAATTTATAGCTTTCATTTGAAAGCTATAACCCAATTATAACCCAAGAATATGGGGAAAGGGGCAAGGGATGGGAGGAGTGGGAGAGGATGAGTTGAGGGAGAATATTGGTGGTCCACACCTATGGTGCATCTTAGAAGGGTACAGGTGAAACTTACTAAATGTAAAATACAAAAGCCTGAACACAATAACTAAGATAATGCCATGAAAGCCATGTTAACCAATTCAATGAAAATATTTTCAAATTGTATATAAAACAAGCACATTGTACCCCATGATTGTATTTATGTACACAATTATGATTTACTAATAAAAAAATTCCTTAAGACATTACTAAAAACTTTTAGAACTACTAAACAAAATCAGTAGAATTGTAGGATACACAATCAATATCCAAAAATCCATAGTATTTCTCTACACCCATAATGAACTAGCTAAAAAAGAAATAAGGAAAGAAATCCCATTAACAAAAGTGATAAAAATACCTAGGAATATATTTTTATTCAAGGAGGTAGAAGATCTCTATTAATCATTAGGGAAAGAAGTTGAAGAGGACACCCCCCCAAAAGGAAAGGTATTCTATGACCATGGATTGGAAGAATTAATATTGTTAAAAAGACTCTACTACTGAAAGTGACCTACAGATTCAACACAATTCCTATCAAAACACAAAGGAAATAGAAATAGAAAAAACAATACTAAATTTCACTGGAACCATGAAGGCTCCAAATAGCCAAAGCAATCCTAAGCAAAAAGCACAAAGTTGGAGATACAACATCATCTGACTTCAAAATATACTACAGCACTATAGTAACCAAAATGGCATGGTGCTGTCAGAAAACCAGACATGCACAAACCAATGGAACAGAATAGACAACTCAAAAATAAATGCACTTTTATAGCCAACTGATTTTTGACAAAGTTCCAAGAACATGGGTAAAAGGATAGTCTCTTCATAAAATTATACTGGGAAAACTGGATATTCACATGGAGAAGAAGGAAACTATATCCCTAGCTCTCACCATATACAAAAGCCAACTCTAAAAAGATTAAAGCCTTAAAAGGAAGACCTGAAATTTTAAATCTGCTAGAAGTAAATATAGGGGACACACTCCAAGCCATTGGTCTAGGCCAAGATTTTATGGCTAAGATCTCTAAAGGATAGGCCATAAAAACAAAGATGGAAAAGTGGGACTCTATTAAACTAAGAAGCTTCTGCACAGCAGAGGAGATAATCAACAGAGTTAAGAGATGACTTACTGAATGGGGGAAAATATTTGCAAACTATTCATCTGACAAAGTACTAATAATCCAAATGTAAAAGGAACTCAACACCATAAAATCAAAAAGTCTCCCCACTATTCTTACAAGTGGGAGAACTCATATGTTTTTATTTTTTTATTTTCTACTTATTATTATTTTATTTCAGATTAATATAAGGGAAACTCAGATGTTTTTAAAAGAATGAGTAAGAGGTGGAAATATAGCATGGAATAGGTAGCAGAACATAAACTAAGTGACAGAAATAAATACAGTTAAAGGAAAATATGGTAAAGCAAAAAAGAAAGAGGAAAAATCAGGTTTCAGGAAATTATTTTACACAATAATAGACAATGTAATATAGTAAAAAGAAAAATAGGGATGAAATTCCTGAAGATAAAAAATTAGCAAGAAGGTATAGATTAGACAAAACAGTAATCAAAAACCTAAGGCCATGAGATAACAAAATTTATGTTAAAATTCAGGAAAATACTTGATACATTTGTAATACTTTAAGGATAACTGAACTGCAAAAACGTAAAAGCAAAGATGCATGAAAGCAAAAACATTAAAAATTTTTTAATTTTATTGGCTCGGTGCCTGTGGCTCAACGGGATAAGGCGCCAGCCACATACACCTGAGCTGGCAGGTTCGAATCCAGCCCGGGCCCACCAAACAACAATGATGGCTGCAATCAAAAAATGGCCGGACGTTGTGGCGGGCGCCTGTAGTCCCAGCTATTTAGGAGGCGGAGGCAGGAGACTCGCTTGAGCCCAGGAATTGGAGGTTGCTGTGAGCTGTGATGCCACGGCACTCTATCCAGGGTGACAGCCTGAGGCTCTGTCTCAAAAAAAAAAAAAAGAAAACCAAAAAAATTTTTTAATTTTATTGCATTTCTTTTCAGATTATATTTTTATTTTTGAAAATGACTATAGGTAAGATTAAAAATTACAATAAAGTAATGTTTCTAGGGTATAATTTAGATCCATAGGCTTTATCTACTATCAGTAGGTAAAAAAGAAAAGGAAACTATTAAAGATATTATCTAAGGGTAAAGTCCTAATATTGAGAATATTTTTGGAGAGAAATTTTTATTGCAGTGTAACAACTGTTCTAAAGGCTTTATAGCATGTAGTTGTGATTAAGCATCATTCTTGGTGCTGGTGTAGGATTTGTAGCCAAAATAATGTATTGTTGTGATGTTTTGGCCTGAGCTTGCTTAACCATTAATAGTGGTCTGGTAATCAGCTGGCATTTTATATTTGCTGTAATGCCAAGATACAAATAGCAAAGTTGATTAAATACAGTTAGATGTTAATATAAAATAATAAGGTCAAATACTTCATAAAAGTAAATTCAATAGCTTTTCTCTGAATTAGAAATAACTAACCAGAAAATAATAAAGAAGATACCATTCATTGTCATGCAAAAGTGCTAATGCTCTAGGAATCAATTTATTTACAAATATACAAAACGATTATGAGGAAAATAAAAGAGTTTTAAAGTCTAATAAAGGGCATATAAGATAATTAAAATAAATGGAAATAAATAAATTCCCTCTTTGTGTGTGAGATGAGTAACAAATATTACAAAGGTGCCATTTCCCATATTAATCTATAAATTTAACTCAATTTAAATAAAAATTCCTGTAGGATTTTTTGAGGTCCATGATATATTTATTTTCAAATTTATATGTAACAATAAATATTTAGAAAGAGTTAAGTCAAATAAAAACGAGGAGTAAAAAAAGGAAACACCTGTCTTTTCAGAGATTAAGAACAATAAAAGTTATTAGAGTATACATGTGGTATTTTTCCTTTTTTGAGATACTTTGCATAAGATAATGGACTCTAGTTCTAAATTACTGCAAATGGTATTAATTCTTCCCTTCTTATGGCTGAATTTCCAAGGTATACATACACCTCATTTTGTTAATTCACTCATGAATTGATGGGCAATTGGAAGTAACCAATGTTCACACAAGTACACACAGAGAAGTAAAAGTCATTGGAAATCAACCAGGGGAAGAGTGGAGGAGGAAATGGGCAAAAATCCACCCAGCAAGTATAAAGAACATATTCAGGCAATGGGCACATTTATAGGCCTGACTCAAGCCATGTAACAACATTTTTACCCCCTTAAAATATTGAAAAAGATAAGTAAAAGTTAACAATAATATAAAATGGTGCGGGTTTGATCCAAGAACAGACATGATCAATGGAAAAGACTAGAATGGTGGCAGTAAAAGCCAGGGAGGAAGGGATGGAATGATTTGGCACGTTAAAAAAACTGGCTCATTAATCAAAGATAATCAAAGAGAATTGCTATATAACATCATAGTATATAAAGGTGGAATCCAGATGAAGTATGGTCTTACCTGTGATCCATGAAACTACAAAATAAATAGGAAAAAACTATACGAGAACATCTATGAGTTAGAAGGGGAAAAGGTTCTTAAACAAAACTCCCAACTTTTAAAAAATCTAAAAATTGTGCAAGAAAGCCAAAAGGTGAACAAGCATATAAAGAAATGCTCAAATTCATTGGTTATCAGAGAACTGAAAAAGTAAACAATATTTTGCTTTACATTTGTTAGCCTGGCAAACATTAAAAAGGGTAATAAGGGCAATTGTTGCTAGGAATGTAGGACATGGAAATCTTTGGGTTCTGCTGCTAGGAATGTAGGCAGGTGTGATACTCTAAAGAGCAAACTGGCATGATTTAGTCAAGTAAATTCTATAACCTAATAATCTTGTTGCTAGATGTGTACATTTCTCAGAGAGATTCTCATACCATTATATGAAAGCTCATGGGTGAAGATGTTTTCTTTACTGTCATTTCTAGTGGTGTGGAGTTTGAAGCAATATGGGTATCCCTCACTGGGCTGGCAAATATGATAGAGGCACACTGTGGGGCTGTTTACAGGGGTACCCCAAAAGCCTAGACTTCACTACTGCACAATATATACATGTAACGGAATTCCACTTGTACTCCTAAATCTATCAAAATACAAGTAAGAAACAATTGACTAGAATTTCTCAGAGCAACAGGAATAGATTATAAAAACATAATCTGAGTAATTAGGATAAGAAATGAATGAGGTCTATGATATTATACAAGATGATTTATGTAAATTAAAAACACAATGAAATAAGCGTAGTCATATACAAAGTCAAACAGAATCCTATTAGATTAGAATCAGGGAGGGTAATAGGAGCCGGGAATGAATACAAGTTCACAAGTGAGTGAGGAAGCAAACAAATAAAAGAAAAAAATGGAACAGTGTTGGCAATATGCCATTGCCTGGGTCAACCCTTTGCATTTGAAGTCTAGGAATAAGAAAAAGAATCTCAATTCCTAAATAAAACATAGGGGGTTTCTGTTTCATTCTGTTCCCAGAATGTTCTCGTCAGAACACAGATGTCAGGTTACACACATTCCAGGATTGCTGGACTTGGGTGTAGTGATGGAATTGAAACTAAGAGCTACTTAGTCAGAAAAGGGAGGATGACATCCAGGGTGGCAATTTGGGGCTCCAGGCATCTTTTCTTCAGCTTCTTTGGCCTTGGTGATTAGGTGAACGATAAAGGGTATGGGGAGAAAGGCAGAGTTCTCATTTGCTTTACTCTGGGAGTTTCCATCAGGAACACAGATGCTAGGTTATCCAACTGAAGTATTGCCGGTAAAGGAAGCACAGTCTGCTAAATTGTACTGTTTGACCCTTTGTAATCACTATTGGATGAATCTATTTATCCTGCATTGAAATTCAAGAGGATTCAACCAAGGATTCTATTAAGTCTAGCAGTACTGTGGGGTATCTTCACACTTTGCTAGTGATATTAGTTATGCTTTTCTTTTATGCATTGACTGATTGATTTAAAATTCACTCAACATACTTTTATTGAGTGCTAGGAGGTAACCTAGGCATTGAGAACCCAGTAAGAATAGCTAACCATTCTGTAGTTTGAAAATAGCAACTATATCCCCAGTCACCTTTCTGGTTGCTATTCTTCCCCAGCTATTTCTGCTCTGTACCCACAGAATATGGTGATCAATCATCCCTTATCTACAGATGTATAGTCACCTTTTTATTTATTTATTTATTTATTTATTTATTAAGTCATATACACATAGATCATGAATACATTTATGAATTTAGGGGGTACAATGTGTTGATTTTTTGATACAATTTGGAGTGTTCACATCAAACCAATCAATATAGCTTTCACCTCATTTACTTGATTATTGTGTTAAGACATTTATGTTCTATATTTGACAGATTTGATTTGTACCCTTGCAATATGCTCCATAGATGTGGTCCCATGGTTTACCCTCCCTTTGTCAAACTTCCTCCCTCCCCTCCCTTCCCACTCCATTTCTCTCCATCCTGTGCTATGGTTGTGATCTGTCTTTCATAAGAAAGTGTGAGTAAATATAAATTGGTTTCATAGAAGTACTGAGTACATTGGATACTTTTTCTTCCATTATTGAGATACTTAGGAGAATATGTTCACCTTTTCAAGCTACTGCTTAATCTCCCTGTGCAATAGTCAACTATTTCCTTTTAGAATTTAAATTCCTGGGGGATATAATAACACTTGTAAAATCCTAAATTGTTGGAGATGAAAGTAATCTTAGAATTTATTCATTTCAAATGTTTCCAAACCAGGCTCCCTGAGGGTCTTGGGCTGAGGGGAATGCTGAATGGGAAGCTCTCTAGGTCTCTTCATTAATTAGTGAAATTCTGCTACTTGTGCGTTTTGTACATTGAATAACTACATAATAAGTAATACGATGATGTAGCTGAAAAAAACATACTTTACATAGGGAAAAATTGAGGCCCACAGAGGGTTTGATTTCCTC
This sequence comes from Perodicticus potto, assembly GCA_963574655.1. Lineage (NCBI taxonomy): Eukaryota > Metazoa > Chordata > Mammalia > Primates > Lorisidae > Perodicticus > Perodicticus potto. The sequence continues at coordinate 15,725 of CAUYRH010047515.1, forward strand.
ACTATTGCAACTAAGTTGCCAGTGGAAGTGGTATGATGACCCAGCCTTACCTGGAGTTTTCTCTCTCCTTATATTCTCATATATCAGTTTATGGTTCATGCTACTCTGAAGATGTTCAGAGGTTGGAGTGAGGCCATAGAATCTGGAGGTTTCCTCAACCTTACTGGCTTTGGGGCCAACCAGGAGCCCAGCTGGGTTCTACTTCTCAGCATTAGGGAAGATACACTTGTCTCTCCCAAAGGGCAGACCCCTTTTCCTTTGGAGTCTTACCTACCCATAACAAATTCTTCCCATGTTATATGAATGGAGAAGGAGAAACTAAGGGATACAGAGATTGTGGCATTGGAATTTTAGTCAGAATACTTAAAATTTAGAAAATATAGGAAGATGACTTGGTTTGTAATCTTAGCCATGCTGAACCTCAGATTTCATTCTTGTAAAAAGAGGATGGTATACAAAATAATTTCTCAGTTTCTAATACTCCAGGATTGCTGGAATTGGGTGTAGTGATAGAATTGAAGATAATAGCTACTTACTCAGAAAAGGGATGATGACCTCCAGGGTGGTAATTTGGGGGTCCAGGCATCTTCTCTTCAGCTTCTTTGGCCTTGGTGAGTAGGTGAGGGATGAAGGTATGGGGAGAAAGGCAGAGTTCTCACATTAGGAGAGTAAGAAATGGCTCAGGCTCAGTGTTGGAAGTGACAGGATTTGCTTTACTCTGGGACTTATGTGTGAATTGTCCTCTCAGCCACTTTCTTCTCTTCCTTTAGGATAGTGATCTGTTAATGCAGTCCCAGACATCAGGAAAATGCATGGGCTTTCTCCCATGTCCAGCTATCTTCACTGGCCCCTTAAGATATCACCAAAAGATGAGGAAGGAGTAGGGACTTGGAAGTAGATGATTGCCCTTCATGTAATCTTACCCCAAGGACACAGGCAGTCTTTCCACCCACCACTCCTGGGAGCTCATTAGAAGGGAGGCTTGGGAGAAGAGTAAAGATGGTAGAACCTCAGGATTCCAGAGTGACAATTTCTTCAAATATCAGGTAATTAGAGGCTTGTTAGCACTATGATTTTTGAAAGAGTTGAAGTAAATAGAGAGAAGGCTAGGGTCTGAGGCTGTCCCTGGAATAGATTTCTCATCTATAACATGAGTTTAGTAGTACAGGTATGCCAGAGAGTGTTACCTAGAGAATGAAATAAGCTCAAGGGTGAGATTATGTTCACATAATGAATAATAACCATTCATTGCAAGCTCATGTAACATTTTATATGCAGCTTGTTTTTTTTTTTTTTTTTTTTGAGACAGTCTCAAGTTTTCACCCTGGCTAGAGTGCCATGGTGTCACAGCTCACAGCAACTTCAAACTTTTGGGCTCAAGAGATTCTCTTGTCTCAGCCTCCCCGTCACAGCTCACAGCAACTTCAAACTTTTGGGCTCAAGAGATTCTCTTGCCTCAGCCTCCCAAGTAGCTGGGACTACAGGCACCCACCACAATGCCTGGCTATTTTTTTTAATTGCAATTCTCATTGTTGTTTTAGCTGGCCCAGATTGAGTTTGAACCTGCAAGCCTCAATGTATGTGGTTGGCACCCTGCCCATTGAGTTATGGGCATCGCCTGCATTGTGTTTTTTTAAATAGATGAGGGAATTGGGACTTACTTAGTCTTACTAAAGAAATTGCCTAAAGCCTCACATTGCTGTGACTGGAGGTATGAAAGTGTCCGTTTGGTACATAAATAATGTATCATACACAGAATTTCTTTTTAATTTTTCTGTAAAGTCAAACTAACAAAGTTAATTCTAAATTGGAACATCTGCCAATCCCTGAGAATGATGCTTTTCCATTTATTTATATCATGTGAAATTTTCTTCCTCAGTGATTCATGGTTGTCTTTTAGAGATCTTTTACCTTCTCGGTTAAACATATTCTTAGGTATTTTATTTGCTTTGTAGCTAGTCTGAAAGGTATTGAGTCTTAGACTTGATTCTTTGTTTGAATGTCATTGGTGTTTAGGAATGGTACTGATTTTTTTTTCTTTTGTTTTATTAAATCATAGCTGTGTACATTAATGCAATCATTGGGTACAATGTGCTGGTTTTATATACAATTTGAAATATTTTCTTCGAACTTGTTAACATAGCCTTCATGGCATTTTCTTAGGGTAATTGGTGGGACCACACCTATGGTGCATCTTAGAAGGGTACAGGTGAAACCTAATAAATGCAGAATATAAATGTGTGAAAACAATAACTAAGAAAATGGTACTGATTTGTACCTGAGACTTTGCTGAATTTATTTATCAATTGTAGGAGTCTCTTGGTGGACTCTTTGAGGTTTTCTAGACATAAGATTACCACCAAAGAGTGACCTCATTTGGACCCTAATTTCCTTCTCTTGCCTGATTGCTTTGGCTAGGACTTATAGCACTATGTTGAAGAGAAGTAGTGACAGTGGACCTCCTTGCTTTGTTCCAGTTCTAAGTGGAAATGCTTTCAACTTTTCCCCATTCAGTATGATGTTGGCTATGGGTTTGTTGTATATGGCTTTTCAAATTTTGAGATATGTTCCATCTATGCCTATTTTGAGACTTTTTATCTTAAAAGGTGCTAAATTTTGTTTAATGCTTATTTTGCATCTGTTGAGATAATCATTTGATCTTTGCTTTTGCTTCTGTTTATGTGATGAATCACATTAATAGATTTATGTATGTTGAACCATCCTTGCGTCCCTGGGATCAAGTGCATTTGGTTGTGGTGAATTATTTTTTTGATGTGCTTCAAAATTCAGTTTACTAGAATTTTATGGAGGATTTTGGCATCTGTCTTCATAAGGGATATTGGTCTATAGTTTTGTTTTGCTCTTTACTGGCTTTGGTATTAATGTGATACTGGCTTCATAGAATGAGTTAGGGAGGATTCCTTTCCTCTCAATGTTATGAAATGATTTCTGTGGTATGGATGCCCATGCTTCTTTGTAGGTCTGATAAAATTTGGATGGTCTATGAGTTTTGTTAGAAGATTTTTTAAATTGCTGCTTCAATTTTATTGCTCATTATTGGTCTTTTCAGGAGTTCTATTTCTTCCTGAATGAGTCTTTGGAGTCTGTGTGTTTTCAGGAATTTATTCATTTTCTCAATGTTTTTGAGTTTATGTGCATAGAGATTTTCACAATATTCACAGATGACATTTTATATTTCTGTGGTGTCAGTTGTAATGTCTCCTTTTTCATTTCTGATTGAGCTTCTTAGAGTTTTTTTCTATTTCTGATTAATGTAGCAGAGATGGATCAATTTTGTTTATATTTTTAAGTAAACACCTTTTTGATTCATTAATATTCTGTATTTTTTTTCCTTTAGTTCTGTTATGACCTTAGTTATTTATTTTCTTCTGCTGGGTTTGAGTTTTTCTTCCTTTTCTAGTCCCCTAAGATGATTCATAAGATTATTCATTTGTGATCTTTCTATCTTTTTTTTTTCTTTTTTTAGACAGAGTCTCACTTTGTCACCACTGGTAGAGTGCCATCACATCATAATTCACAGCAACCTCAAACTCTTGGGCTTAAGTGATTCTCTTGCCTCCGCCTCCTGAGTGGCTGGGACTACAGGTGCCTGCCACAACACTCAGTTATTTTTTAGAGATGGGATCTCACTCTTGCTCAGGCTGGTCTCAACCTGTGAGCTCAGGCAATCCACCTGCCTTGGCCTCCCAGAGTGCTAAGATTACAGCCACTGTGCCTGGCCTTTTCTATCTTTTTGATGTAGGAATATAAGACTGTGAATTTTCCCCTTAGGATTGCTTTTGATGAATCTCACAGATTTTGATAATTTGTGTCCCCTTTGTCATTTAGTTCAAGGAATCTTTTTATTTCCATGTTAATTTCCTCCTTGACACAATAATTGTTCCACAGTAGGTTGTTTAATTTCCATGGCTTTGTGTAGAATTAAGTGTTTCTGTTGGAATTGATTTCTAATTTTCTTCTACTGTGATCTGGGAAAGTACATGCTACAACTTCTATTTTGTTAATTTGAGACATTTTTTATGGCCTAAGATTTGATCAATTTTAGAGAATGTTCCATTTGCTGCTGAGAAGAATGTATATTCAATGGATTTTGAGTAGAATGTTCTCTAAATGTCTTCTAGGTCCCTTTCCTCTAGAGTCTAGTGTTTAGTTTTTGGTTAGAGGATCTGTCTGAGTCTGTCAGTGGGGCATTGAAATCCCTGACTATTACAATGTTGTTGTTTATCATTTTGTTTAGATCTAGGAGGGTTTGCTTTATGAATCTGTACACCTGTGTTAGGTGCAAACCTATTTAAGATTATGTCTTCTTGTTGAATTGCTCCTTTTACCATTATATAATGACCATCTTTGTCTCTCTCTCTCTGTTTTTTTTTTGCTTTGAAATATATGTTATCTTATATGAGAATGTCTACACAAGGTTTGTTCTGGTTTAGATTTGCCTAGAATTTTGTTTTCCATCCCTTCCCTTTGAGTATGAATGTGTCTTGTGGATTAGATGCATTTCCTGTAGACAATAGAAACCTGGCTTATATTTATTTTATCCATTCAGCCAGCCTATGTCTCTTGAGAGGGAACCTCAATCCATTCACGTTTATTGAAGGAATTGATAGATGCGGTAGATTTCTGTTCATCCTGTTGTTTAGAGCTTTATTGGTTCACTTTTCCTCTTAAGCTATTGTTTTATATGGGTTCAGTCCTTTAGATTTTAGGTGATTTTACACTGTGGGGTGTCTGTTGTGCTGATGGATGTATAATGCTAATCTAAGTACTATCCTGTGGTCTTGACAAATTCCCTCAGTGTTTGCTTACCAGAAAACTTTCTCAGGTAAGAAATTTAGTTTTGTAGGATGCTCATTTCTAGTCTGGCTATTGTTCTGTTTAGGAAAACTCAAAATGGGGCCCCAATCTCTACTGGCTTGTAAGATCTTAGTTGTTCATAGTTCCTAAAGTGACTTATAGGTTCAATGCATCCCCATCAAAATACCAATGTTATTTTTTACAGATCTAGAAAAAATAATTCTATGCTTCATTTGGAACTAGAAATGAGCCTAAATAGCCAAAGCAACATCCAGCAACAGGAGCAAATATAGAGGCATCAATTTAGCAGACTTTAACCTATACTACAATACTTTAGCAACCAAAACAGCATGGTACTAGCAGAAAAGTTGAGAACAAAATTTTTCAAACATGAAGAAAAATACTTCTACATAGATCTAAGAGGCTCAATAAGCCCTAAGTAAAATAAATGTAGAGAAATCCATACATAGTCAAACTATAGTCAAATTGCTAAGTTCCAAAAATAAAATAAGCCAGAGAAAAAAAGACAATTTACCTATAAGAGGGACAAAAGTTAGAGTTATGGGTGATTTCTCTTCAGGAACAATGTAAGCTTAAGACAGTGGAATAACATTGACATGAATTATAATCACTTTCTCAACATTCTTTCCTCCACTCATTTCTTAACAGGTGATAATCTGGCTCCTTTTCCATTTCTCCATTGCACATTCACCAAGGTCATCAATGACCACGACGTCATGAAAGCTAATGGACAGTCTTTAGGTTTATTTTGCTTAAATTCTCATCATATTTTGATACTGTTTAATAGCTCTTGCCTCTTGAAATTTCCTTAAAAAATTTTTATTACTAGGAGCAAGATGGTGGCTGAGTAACAGCTTCCTTACAACTGGGCACAGTGAGTCTCAGGAGAGAAGACTCCAGGCATCTCTGGCTGGTGGGATCTGCCCAGAAACATTCCTTTGGGGACACAGGGAGCAAGCCTGAGACTTCTGGACCCCATGAGGAGGACAAAAGCAGTGGAGAACTGGCAAGTATTTGCATGTGTTCATTCGGTCTAATCCCGCCGGCAACTGTAAGTACAGCAGTAGTCAGATTGCAAACTGGAGGGGCCTTACCTGTGAGCTTTTTGGGATGCTTTTGGACTTGGCATTCAGTTGAACTAACTTGGGAGAACTTGGGCAAGCGCGCAGAGGACTTTAAGCATTGGGACTAGGGCCCAAGACTGGGACTAGGGCCCAAGACTGAGCTGCTGAGCTGGATGGAGCTAATAGTGTTCGGCTGTGCCATTGTGGGAGAACTGCCCAAGCAAGGTCTGCCTTCAGGGTTGCAGAGCAAGGATTGGGTGGGAGTGAGTAATCTAGTGACTGAGCAGTCTAAAGGCGAGGACTGAAATGCCTTATAGCCTTAGCCCTCAAGGGCATAGAGAGAGACCGGTTTGGCACACTGAGACTCATTAAAACCCTAGTCCAGAGACACAGCACCTTAAAGATCAAGAGGAAGTGAAAGGAAAATTAGGGCAAGGAAACAGATAAAAGAAATCACTCATGAGGAAGAATCAGCAGAAAACTCCTGGCATCATGAAAGAACAGTCCAGAGCACCCCCCCGCAAGGGACTGTGAGGTAGCTACTGCAGAGGATTCCACTTATAAAAAATGTTAGAAATGACAGAAAGGAAATTTAGAATACAGACGATGAAAACAATGAAGGAAATGATGGAAACAATGAAGGAAACTGCTGATAAAGTGGAAAATAACCAAAAGTAAATCCAAAAACAGAATCAAATAAGAGATGAATGATACAAAGAATACAGAAAGGATATAGCAGAGCTGAAGGATTTGAAGCAGTCATTTAGGGAACTTAAAGATGCAATAGAAAGTATCAACAACATAGTAGACCATGCAGAAGAAAGAATTTTGATGGTAAAGCTCTTGAGATAACTCAGATAGTTAAAGAGGCAGAAAAGAAGAGAGAGAAAGCAGAATGTTCACTGACAGAATTATGGGACTTTATGAAGCATTCAAACATACAAGTTACAGGTATCACAGAAGGGAAAGAAGAATGCCCCAGGGGACTGGAAGTCATACTAGAGAATATTATAAACGAAAATTTCCCAACGCCTCAACTCTAACTGAGCTTCTCCAAGACACATTGTGATGAACCTGTCCAAAGTCAAGACAAAAGAAAAGATTCTTCATACTGCCAGGAGTAAGTGCCAGTTGACCTACAGGGGCAAATCCATCAGGGTGACTGCAGACTTCTCTAATAAAACTTTCCAAGCAAGAAGACAATGGTCATCTACCTTTAATCTACTCAAGCAGAACAATTTCCAGCCCAGAATTCTATATCCTGCTAAGCTAAGCTTTAAAATTGATGGAGATATCAAATCATTTACTGATATACAAACATTGGGGAAATTCGCCACAATAAGACCAACTGTACAGGAAATACTTCAACCTGTTCTACATGCTGACCATCGCAATGGATCAACTGCAAAGAAAGAACTCAGAAATTAAACGACAGAACCTAACTTCCACACTGATGCAAAAGATAAAACTAAGCAATGGACTCTCACAAAATAAGATGAATAGAACACTACCACACTTATCAATTATCTCAATAAATGTTTATGGCTTGAATTCCCCACTAAAGAGGCATAGATTGGGCTGACTGGGTTAAAAAACACAAGCCATCCATTTTCTGTGTGCAGGAAACACACATAGCTTCAAAAGACAAATTAAAACTCCAAGTTAAGGGGTGGAAAACAATTTTTCAGGCAAATGGAATTCAGAAGAAAAGAAGAGTTGCAATCTTATTTTCAGATACATGTGGATTTAAAGCAACTAAAGTCAAAAAAGACAAAGATGGTCACTTTATGTTGGTCAAGGGAAAAATACAACAAGAAAACATTTCAATTCTAAATATTTAAGCACCCAATTTAAATGCCCCCAGATTCCTGAAATAGACCTTACTCAGTTTGAGCAATATGATATCCTATAATACCATAATAACAGGGGACTTTAATACTCCTCTTACAGAGCTGGACAGATCCTCTAAACAGAAATTAAACAAATATATAAGGGACTCAAATGAGACCCTAGAACAACTGTGCTTGATAGATGTAGATAGAACACTCCGTCCCAAAGATAAAGAAAATACATTTTCCTCATTGGCCCATGCAACATTCTCCAAAATTGATCACAGCCTAGGACACAAAACAAAACTCAATAGAATCAAAAGAATTGAAATTTTACCTTGTATCTATTCAGACCACAAGGCACTAAAGGGAGAACTCAACTCCAACAAAAACATCCAACCCAACACAAAGGCATAAGGGGGAAATTAAACAACCTTCTGTTGAATGACAGTTGGGTGCAGAAAGAAATAAAACAGGAAATCATTAACTTCCTTGACTATAACAACCATGAAGACACAAGCTATCAAAACCTGTGGGATACTGCAAAAGCAGTTCTAAGAGGAAAATTTATCACTTTAGATGCCTACATTCAAAAAACAGAAAGAAATCACATCAACAAACTCACAAGCCATCTTACAGAATTG
>CAUYRH010047518.1:0-14015 GCA_963574655.1 Perodicticus potto
TGACAACTACAACTAAAAAAAGTAAAAAATAGCTGGGCGTTGTGGTGGGCACCTGTAGTCCCCAGTTACTTGGAAGGCTGAGGCAAGAGAATCGCTTAAGCCCAGGAGTTTGAGGTTGCTGTAAGCTGTGAAGCCACAGCACTCTACCAAGGGCAAGAAAGTGTAACTGTCTCCACAAAAAAAAAAAAAAAAAAAGGACTTTTGGCTGTTTCCTAATGAAAAATGTAGATAAAGGTTGTTTGTTGGTTTGTTTGTTTTTTAAGAGACAGAGTCTTCTCACTTCATCGCCCTTTGTAGAGTACTATGGCGTCACAACTTACAGCAACCTCCAACTCCTGGGCTTAAGCAATTTCTTGCCTTAGCCTCCTGAGTAGCTGGGACTACAGGCGCCTGCCACAACATCCCGCTTTTTTGTTGTTGTTGTTGTTTCGCTGGGGCCAGGTTTGAACCCACCCCCCTCAGTATATAGGGCCAGTGCCCTACCCCCTGAGCCACAGACGCTGCCTGATCAAGTTTGTTATTTAGAGCTTATAACCCTATTGCCAGCATCTTGTACTATTATGATCTCATTCTGCTAAAGACTGCAAGTTCCTAGAGGACTAGATTGCCTTAGGCTGATTCTGTTTCCTAGCTTGCAAAAAAGTGACTTACACTCAAAAATTAAAATGTAAATCCAAAAAGAAAAAATTGTCCTTATTTCTGTAAATTAGTTCTTTAATTTCCCTCCCTCTGGTTCTCTGTTCTATTTTTTTTTTTTTTTTTTTTTTTAATGTAGTCTTACTTTGTCTCCCTCGGTAGAGTGCTGTGCCATCGTAGCTCACAGCAAACTCTTGGGCTTAAGTGATTCTCTTGCCTTAGCCTCCCAAGTAGCTGGGACTACAGGCACCCACCACAATGCCTGGCTACTTTTTGGATGCAGTTGTCATTGTTGTGTAGCAGGCCTGGCTGGGTTTGAACCTGCCAGCCTCAGTGTATGTGCCTGGTGCCGATTTTTACATTTTTATCTCTTATTGCTGTGTTTAGAACAGAGGAAGTATATCAAAACTATCTTCTTTTAAAGTCACTTTTGTATAGAGAAAAAAATTGAGTGACTCTGAAGCAAAATAGCTTTATTTTTATCCCACCTTCCCATATCCCGATCTCTGTTATTCTAAGAGAATAAAAACCTTGCCTGTGTTATATACAGTTTATCCGCAGTGCCTAGAATAGGGCCTGGCATACAGTAAGAATTCAATACATGTTTGTATGACTCACTCCTTCATCTCTTTCAGGTTTCCGCCTAATGTCACCTTATCAGAAAGGGCTTCCATAACCATCTCATTTATTTATTTATTTTTATTTACTTTTTTTGAGACAGTCTATGTCACACTCTGTAGAGTGCTGTAGCGTTATAGCTCAACCTCCAACTCTTCTGGGCTTAAGCAATTCTCTTGCCTTAGCCTCCCAAGTAGCTGGGTCTATAGGCACCCAACCACAATGCCTGGCTACTTTTTGCTGTTGTTGTTGCAGTTGCCACTGTTGTTTAGGAGGCCTGGGATTGGCTTGAACTCACTAGCCTCAGTGTATGTGGCTGGTGCCTTACTCACAGGCTACGGGTGCCAAGCCGTATTTATTTATTTTTTTGAGACAGAGTTTCATTTGTTGCCCTCAGCAGAGTGCCAACTCTTGGGCTTTAGCAGTTCTCTTGCCTCATCCTCCCACGTAGCTGGGACTACAGGTGCCCACCACAACGCCTGGCTATTTTTTGTTGTAGTTGTCATTGTTGTTCGACAGGCCTGGGCTGGATTTGAACCTGCCAGCTCTGGTGTATGTGGCTGGCGCCCTAGCCACTGAACTACAAGTGCTGAGCCCATAACCATCCTATTTAAAAGAAACCCCCACTCCCTGAGACTTTCGTCTATCTAGGCCTATTCTGCTCTGTAGTTTCTATGACCATCTGACACACTCAATACACACACACAGAACCTCTGTTAAGTCGACTGCCCAAGAAACAGTAACAAACTGGTTGACATATGGAGGTGGTCAACATAAGTTCTACTGAGTGTATGTCTGGTCTATGAAAATTATGTCAACTTAAGGAGGTGGTCAACTTTCGAGGTTCTACTGTTCTTTCTATATATGTAGACGCACACACACATATATAGATAAAACTTCTTTGTTTATTGTCTGTTTTCCCATGCTAGAAAGTAAGCCCTATTAGGACGGGGACTTTTGTTTTGGCTTACTTTTATACCTAGAACACTGCTTATCTTATATTAGGGGCTCCATAATTATCTGTAGATTAAATGTTAAAATAAATAAAATCTCTGGGTTTGTAGAATGAGCTACCACGCCTGGCTCATCAGTACATTTTTGATGGATAAATTAAAAGGACAAAGGATATAAATTTTTCAGTGGTTCTTAACAGGTAGTACCAAACAGCTTCTAATCCAAATTTAAATAGCACCTGGACTCCCCAGGCCTGTAATTATTAGAAGCCACAAGGAGAGTGGATGATCAAGCACTTACTTGCTGAGCTGGTAATCAGTGCCTTTGACAAACTTCAGCTTCTCCAAGGGCACACCAATGCTCTCCAGCATTGCTTTGATCACATTCTCATAGTAACTGGCTCGTAGTTCTAAAAGCTCCCATGGGGCTTTCATGTTATCCAGGTATGCGTGAAGATCCGCAAATAGAATTGTCACCTGGATATAGGGATAAGGGACCACCAAAACGTGAATGTGTCCAAGTACCTCCAACCTACCTCTCCCAGCTACCCCCGCCCTTCATGTCTCTCCTATAGTCATTCCCCATTGACATGTTGCATCACTTCTTACCTCACATCCCGCCTTTAAGAAGTCTGCAATCTTCGACATGGGCACGAAGTAAGCCACATGTGGCTTGCCTGTTGTTGCTGTTCCCCAGTAAATTTTAAGTTCCCGCTCCTTCAATATCTCCTTCAGCTTCTCTTCCCCCAGAACCTCCTGTTGTGGAAGCAGAAGAGTTGGTTTAATGCTGGTGTCCCACCGTGATCATCCTTTACCCTGTGACAAGACAAAGGCATGTGTTACTGAGGGTACAGGCTCAGAGCCAGCAGGGAGGTCCAGCCATGCTCTCAGTGCTGACAGTCAACCTGAAACCACACTGATGTTAGAGGAGTGGGGCATGTCCCTACCTGCATCTTCCCTTCCAGCTACCTTTAACTCTCCTTCTTGAGATAGTTGTTCTTTCTTCTGGTCTCTATCTCCTTATCTCCCATTCCAATTTGAATGGGAATGGGAGATAAGGAGAATTCCATACAGCATCACATATATTCTTGCTAAGTTTACGCAGGACCTCCAAGTTGCTCAATTGAATGAATATTTTTTAGTTCTCCCTCTCTCCCTAAAACACTCTCCTCTGGGCTTGGTGCAGTGGCTCCCGCCTGCCATCCTACCACTCTGGGAGGCCAAGGTGGGTAGATTGCTAGAGCTCAGGAGTTCAAGACCAGCCTGAGCAGGAGTGAGATCCCATCTCCACTAAAAATAGAAAAACAATGGCTCGGCGCCTGTGGCTCAATGGGCTGAGGCACCAGCCACATACACCTGAGCTGGCGGGTTCAAATCCAGCCCGGGCCCGCCAAACAACGACAGCTGCAGCCAAAGGATGGCCGGGCGTTGTGGCGGGCGCCTGTGGTCCCAGCTGCTTGGGAGGCGGAGGCAGGAGACTCGCTTGAGCCAAAGAGTTGGAGGTTGCTGTGAGCTGTGATGCCACAGCACTCTGTCCAGGGTGACAGCTTAAGGATCTGTCTCAAAAAAATAAAAATAAAAAAAATAGAAAAACAAGCTGGGAATTGGACTAGTGCCTATAGTCCTAGCTACTCTGGAGGCTAAGGCAAGAGGATCACTTGAGCCCAAGAGTTTGATTTTGCTGTGAGCTATGAAGCCATGGCACCTTTCATGGAGCAACAGAGTGAGACTCTGTCTCAAAAACAAAACAAAACAAGCAGGGGCATGGTGGCTTGGGCCTGTAATCCTAGCACTCTGGGAGACCAAGTTGGATGTATTGCTTCAGCTCAGGAGTTTAAGAACAGCCTGAGCAAGAGGAAGACCCTATCTTTACTAAAAATACAAAAACTAGCCAGGCATGGCAGCGCATGCCTGTAGTCCCAGCTACTTGGGAGCTTGAGGCAAGAGGATAACTTGAGCGCAGGAGTTTGAGGTTGCTGTGGATTATGATGCCACGACACTCTACTGAGAGTGACAAAGTAAGACTCTATTTAAAAAAAAAAAAAAAAAAAAAGGGCGACACCTGTGGCTCAAAAGAGTAGGGGCGCTGGCTCCATATGTTGGAGGTGGCGGGTTCAAACCCAGCCCTGGCCAAAAACAGCAAAAAAAAGCAAGTCACTTCTATTAGCTTTATAAATCCTTTATCCCCTATCTAGCACTATGCTATGGAGAGAGGCTATCTAGCACTATGCTATGGACAAAGGCAAGGGGAAGCATGCAAAAATCTCTAGTTAAGATCAAGCTAGATAGAACAATGTCCATTGACTCAAATGTCCATTGACTAATAAATGGATGAACAAAATGTGGTAAAGCCATACAATGGGATATCATTCAACCACAAAAAGGAATGAAGTTCTCATAAGGCCCAACAACATGGATGAACCTTGAAAACATTAAGCTAAGTGCAAAAAAGTCAGATGCAAAAGGGTACATACTGTGTTTCACAAAGAGTAAACAAACCAGAGGGAAAATGGTGGGGAGCTGAGAAAATAAATCACATAAGAGACATAGGTTGCACAACAGATAGAGATGTGATCAGGAGGTCGCACCTAGCTGGTGAGGACAGCCAACACCCAACTGGTGTCAACAGTTTTATTTATCTAGTACCCAAACAAGGTTGCTTATATTAACAATGTTGCAAATCAGCAAGGATAAGCCAGTGGGAATATTCTCATTTTACAAGGTTGAGGGGAAATAATAATATATGGAGTAAAGATGAACTTTAGGGAGAGAAGGCTATGTGCTTTTAGGCAAGATAGTAAAGTATACCGGAGGTTCGTGACTTCTGGCAGAGGAAGCAAGGAGAAAGGACTATTGTTTTAAGAAGGGAGGAGAACCAGTTGGGGGGTTGTTCCTTGAATGCACCTCCCAGGCTGTGGGGATTTTGCCACCTCACAATCCACACTCCACAATTGTGTGATTCCAGTTATATGAAATATACAGAACAGGCAAATACCTGGAGCCAGAAAGTAGCCTAGTGTTTCCCTAGGGCTGGGGGTAATGGGTAGTGATTATTAATAGGTACATGTTTTATTAGGGGGATGAAAATGTTCTGAAATAAGAAAAAAATTAACTGACAGTTGTGGTGCTTCCCTGTAGTCCCAGCTACTTGAGACGGTGAGGCAGGAGTACCCCTTGAGCCCAGGAATTTGAGGTGGCAGTGAGCTGTAATGATGCCACTGCATTCTAGCCCAGGCAAAGAAGCCAGACCCTGTATATGTTTAAAAAAAAAAAGTTCTGGAATTAGACAATGGTGCACAACCACTGAGAAGACAGTTGCATAACCTTGAGAATATACCAAAATCCATTAAAATGTACACTTCAGGCTTGGCATTCATAGCACAGTGGTTACGGCGCCAACCACATACACTGAGGTTGGCAGGTTTGAACCTAGCTGGGCCAGCTAATCAACAATGACAACTGCAACAAGAAATAGCTGGCGTTGTGGCCGGTGCCTGTAGCACTTGGGAGGCTGAGGCAAGAGCATCGCTTGAGCCTGAGAGTTTCAGGTTGCTGTGAGCTGTGATGCCACAGCACTCTACCCAGGGTGACATAATGAGACTCTGTCTCAGAAAATAAATAAATAAAAAAAATGTACAATTCAAAAGCATGAATTTTATAGTATGTATATTACACTTCAAAAAATAAAAGGAACAAGTTGTGGCCCAATTGATGTATCATTGCTTTCAGAATAAAGCCCAATATTAAGCTGTGCTTGTAGAATAAAGCCTTTGAGGCCCTCATGACTTGGTCCCTGCCTCTCTCTTCTAAACAAATAAGCAAGTAAAATGTATTATCAGTGCTACAGAGGACAACAACAAAAAAAGCAGAATAAGGGATAAGACAGTTATGGTGACAGAGGGTTTGTTATACAAAGTGGTCAGAAAAGGTCTCATGCTTGATAAAGTGACAATAGACTGAAGGAGGCAAGGAAGTGCTTCATTTGAATTTTTCCCACTCTCTCTGAACCACGATGTTTCTTGTTACCTCTATCTGAAATGCTCTCCGCCCTCATTCTTTCATTCTCCCTTTGGCTAACTGCTACTCCTGCAGTTTCTGACAACAGTAGTAAAACACATGGAGTGAAGGGGTGATCCTCTATCCTCAGGGAAGTCCTCCCTTCTCTCATTCCTTTTTGAAGTTCTACGTACTTGTTTCAACTGTAATGGCTTGGATTATGTGTCATTGTTAAACGTCTGATCCCCTGCAGACAAGCTCTGGGAAGGCGGGGTCCTCACGCATCCCCAGAGCTTTGCACAGTGCCTGGCACATAATAGGGTGGGGTGGGGTGCGAGTTCTGGATTCGAACTCTGGCTCTAACACAAGGTAACTACACCCAAGAGGTGATTCCACTGGGACTTCAGTGGAACCCAGAAATCTGCTTGACTGACTGACTGACCGACCAGCAGTGAGGTCTGAAGCCTCTTTCAGGGCTGCCCCGGCGCGAAGTCCCCGACCCCCACACTTAGTAATGGGGCTCAGAATCACTGAAACTAGGGCTCCTAGACCCCAGCGGCACACTTCCAATTTCGAGGCCTGACCTGTAGGTTCCGGGTGATAAGGTGCAGCTTCTCTTCAGGACTGGGAGTGTCCCCCATGGCTCTGCAACCCTTGCTTCCCCTCGCTCAGCCCGGCACCCGAGTCCCTTCCTCAGTCCTCGCCGCCGCGTGCAGGAGACCGTCATGCGAGCCGAACTAGGTTGCATCAGCTGAGTTCGTCGTTCGACTTGCTCGGCCTGAATTTCTCTCCGCCGGGTAGTACCCCGGAGAGTCAGGAGCAGCAGAGAGTCGAACGCGTCGATGAGGCGGGAAAAGGAGGAGCCAATAGGGAGGGGGCGGTGCGGGGGCGGGGTTGCGGCGCTGCGTGGGGCGCGAACCTCTATAGGCGGAGCAGTTTCCTGCCAATCACTGTTTGTTTTCCCTCCCCCTGGTGTTGGCTTGGCTGACTCCGGGTGGGGGAGGTCGGGGAGGGGGCGATAAAATTGCGCAGGGGGCACAGCGAGACGCAGTCGTTCACCCAGGCATTGGCCCGGCTTCTGGAGGTGAAGAGCGGGAGAGACGAGGGGGGTCGGCGGTTCTCGGCCAGGAGGGGGAGGGGAGGGGGCGCCTGTTGCTTCTTCCAGGGGGCAGCGTACCCCGTCAGCCGCGGTGAGGGGTGGGAGGCCCACACCCTGGTGGGAGAAGCGCTTTTTCTAGCTCCTGAGGTGATGCCGGGGAACGTCCCTGCCCCCCTTCTCCACGTCGGCGGGCTAGAGACGCCGCTCACCTGCTGAGGAAAAGGGAGGCCGTTTGGTCACCCGAGCGGCGGGAAGCGCAGTCCCAGCCGAGGGGTGTGGGGCCGTGGATGTGTAGGTGGGCGGGGGAGGCCTCGGCTCCACGCACGCCCGGCGGGAGGGTGTTGCTAGGGGCGAGATCTCGGGCTTTCCCCCGCGTCCCGCGGGTGGGGGAGGGGCGTCCCCTGCCCCCCGAGAGTACGGCTGTGGGCGGCCATCCTCGGCGGGAGGGCTGCTCCGCGCCGGCCTCCTGAGGGGCCGATTTTGCTCCTCGTGGGGGAGGGGCGGGGAGAAAACCCGCGCTTCTCCCGCTTTCCTCTGGGAGGCGGGAATTGGCGGTTTCCCCGCCGGAGGGAGGAGCGAAGGGAGAAGTGCAAAGGCCCCGCCTGGAGGGCGATGCCGCCGGCTGTGGCGATGCTGAGGGCGAGCCGCGGGAGGCCGACTGCATCTTTCTAGAAGGGTGGACGGGCCACCCCTCCTCCTCTCCTCAGAGGCTGGGGGCGGCGTCAGTTGCCCACGGCAGTTACTTCCTGGGCGAGAGGGAGGCGGCGAGCCGGGCAGGGTGAGGTGGAATTGCTCACGGACAGCCCTAACCCGATCTCCAGTGTTTTGTGGATCTGTTAGAGGATTCAAGCTTTGGCAGGCTTGCCTGATTTTTTTTAAAACTCATTTTTTATTCTTTAAAAAAAGAAAAGAAACAGCCTGCTGCTTGCAGCTTAGTAAATGTGGTCTCTGTGCTCATGTGGGAGGAACGTTCTGGCACCCTGATCTAGTGAAACATTACTTAAAGCAACGATCTCCCGCCCGAAGTTGGTTCTCCATCTTGACGTGTTTCCAGTTACTTGAAAAGATGTCGCGGAACTCCCGTAGATAATTTCAGTTCACTTTGATTTTTCTTTTTTAATGTGCCCATTTTATGGAGTGGTAGTAAGGACTACTCTGTGCCTTTGTGTTGTGTGCTTTAAATATATTGTATTTTGGAAAGGTTGGAAATCAGAGGCCAACAAAGTCCTGTCTTTGGCCATATCTGTAAGATTCTGCTTGGTTATAGTCTTGATTTTAGAGCCTTGAAAGAGGATGTAGGGTTTCGACTGGAGTTTCAGTTTTAGTGGCCTGAATAAAAGAAGGCTTTATGCTCTAAGGCAATAGGTTTTCTGAGGTAAAATAAAAATAGAAAGGAAACCAGTTTCTGAGGTTGCAACCAGGACGTTAGAACAGAGAGGGGGTGGTAAAGTGAAGTGTGGAGAAGGGGGTGGACAGGTGAGAGATGTGGAAGGACAGAATAGGGTCACAGAAAGGGTGGGGAACAGAGGAATTCAGAGAGAATTGGGAGATGGGAAAAAATATACTTACCTTAAAAATAAAGGGAGTCTGTGTGTGTGTGTGCATATATATATATATATATATTTTTTTTTTTTTTTTTTTCTTGAAACAGAATGCTGTGGCATCACAGCTCACAGCAACTTCAAACTCTTGGGCTCTTGCCTCAGCCTCCCAAGTAGCTGGGACTATAGGCGCTCCCCATAATGCCTGGCTATTTTTAGAGATGAGGTCTAACTCTTGCTCAGACTGGTCTCCAGCAGGCGAGCTCAGGCAATCCACCTGCTTCAGCCTCCCAGAGTGCTAGGATTACAGGCGTGACCCACCGTGCCCAGCAATCCCTCCTTTTTCTTTCTAATTCTCTCTAGTACTTTATTGTCCATACCACTTTACATTATATCATATTGGTGCTTAATTTTCTTTTCTTTCCTTTTTTTTTATTTGAGACAGAGCCTCAAACTGTCGCCCTGGCTAAAGGGCCGTGGCATCCCAGCTCACAGCAGCCTCCAACTCCTGGGCTCAAGCGAGTTTCCTGCCTCCGCCTCCCAAGTAGCTGGGACTACAGGCGTCGGCCTCAATGCCCAGCTATTTTTTGGTTGCAGCCATCATTGTTGTTTGGCCAGCCCAGGCTAGATTCGAACCTGTCAACTCAGGTCTATGTGGCTGGCACCTTAGCCGCTTTAGCCACAGGCACAGAGCCTTGTGCTTTATTTTCGATGTTGTAGCTCTAGCAATATTATACTGTTCCTTGAAGATGGGAATCATATCTTTATTTCTTTTTTTTTTTTTGTAGAGACAGTCTCTCACTTTATCACCCTGGGTAGAGTGCCGTGGCATCACACAGCTCACAGCTCACAGCTCCAACTCCTGGGCTTAGGCGATTCCCTTAAATCAGCCTCCCGACTAGCTGGGACTACAGGCGCCCCCCACAATGCCCAGCCATTTTTCTGCTTTGCAGTTTGGCCGAGGTCGGGTTTGAACCGGCCACCTTCAGTATATGGGGCCGGCACCCTACTCACTGAGCCACAGGCGCCACCCTATATCTTTATTTCTTGAAAGTGATATAGAGGCTTATCACAGAGCTCAATGCAGTGTTCCTATTGTAGCTCAGAAAATTTTTTTTAACTATTTCATTTTTTTTTTATTTTTACATATACATGTGTTAATTAGGTTTCCACTTTTTGCCTTCACAGAATTTAAAAGGGTAAAAATTTAATAACAATAACAATGTTTAAAATAAGGACTAGAAACAAAAACCACGTAAAGAATGAACGAAGATGAATACATTCAGAAAGGAAAACAGATGATTACTACATCGAAATATTAAGCAATATTAGTAATAATAATGCCAAGAAAGTAACATTCACATTGTTAAATAAGATATTATAGAGTGATTTGACTGTGAGGCTCCATATGAAGTCATCAGTTAACTTCTTATTTTTTTTTCCAGAGTCTCAAAAAATAGACTACTAATATATAAATAAAAGTAAAGGAGAGTTTCAAAGAGCAGATCATGCCAAATCTTATAGACAATAGAAAAAGAAGAAATATTCCAAAATCATTCTACTTGATATGGATATACCTGATACTGAAATTGGAGAAAATATATTGTTATAAAGGGAAAGAAAACAAAAGGTAAAGAAAACCACAAAAAAAAAGGAAAGAAAATAGTGACTATTTCTCACATAAATTGGATTCAATTTTGATTTTGACCAAAGTACATTGCTTAAACATTAATTTTTATTTATTTATTTAAACATTAATTTTTATTTATTTATTTATTTTATTTTTTATTAGTTTGAACCTGCCACCTCCGGCATATGGGGCCGGTGCCTTACTCCTTTGAGCCACAGGCACTGCCCTTAAACATTAATTTTTGATTCAACCTTTTTTTTTTTTGAGACAGAGCCTCAAGCTATGGCCCTGAGTAGAGTGCCATGGCATCACAGTTCACAGCAACCTCCAACTCCTGGGGTCAAGCGAGTCTCCTTCCTCCGCCTCCCAAGTAGCTGGCTCTACAGGTGCCCGCCACAACACCCAGCTTTTTTTTTTGGTTCCAGTTGTCGTTGTTTGGCGAGCCCAGGCTGGATTCGAACCTGCGAGCTCAGGTGTATGTGGCTGGCACCTTAGCTGCTTGAATCACAGGCGCCGAGCCTGATTCAACTTGTTAATATGTTGTTTAGGATATTGTGTCCTCACTTATAAGAGAAATATGTTTGTAATTTCCCTTTATAATAATATATTTTCTCCAGAAAATGTTTTCTAAAAGAATGTATGAACTGAAGCTAAAACTCAAGGTGTGATATAGGGAATGGTGGTGGAAATTTTTACACTTTAAAAGGCTACAAGGAATTTTCAAAATTATTTTTTGTGTTTAAGCATTTCTTTTAGCTTCTCAGGTATGATACGTGAAATAATCAGCATTTTTTTGCCTTTTCTAAATAAAAATCAGGTTTTAATGAATACAAGTAAATACAAGTAAATGTAAGTAGAAAAGTAAAATGATACTGAGAAAAGTTTTTCCTTGACCTACTTCTGTCTTCCCACAGGTTATAATAGATACTGATTTTATGCTCATCTCTTTATAGGTCTTTTCCTTGCATTTATATATGTACTGAAAATGAGATTTTTGTGTGTGTGTTCATGATTAATTTTAAGACTTTGGTGGAATCTTGGACATTGCCTAGTTCCCCTTCCCTTTCTTTTCCCATTTTCTAAAAGAGGAAACAGGTTCAAATGACTCAGTGGCTTGCCCAAGTTACTAGAGCTGCTTAATAATGCAACCAGGATGATAGCCCAGAACTTTGGATTCCCAAGCTAGTATTTATCCTGTTAAAGTACCTAAATGATAGTCTTAAGAAAGTATGAATTGTTAGGGGGAATAAATCTAGTTCCTCCCGTTGCATAATTTTTTACTGTTAAGATTTTTTCTTTGATGTTCTTGACTTAAAAAATCCAACTTTCTGGTATTTAAAAAAATCAAGATCAAAATTAATAGATGGAGCACCTTAAAGCATAATACACTTGACTTTGTAATTAGCAGAGTTGAAAGTGATGAGAAGATGCTTTAATTTTCTTTGTGCCTGCAGGAAGGTGGGAGTCAATCATTTTGACAAGTCTCTTGAAAGGAACAGCTAGCAGGAGCTGAAACCTTTTTCCACTTGGTTTCATGGCAAAGGCAGAGATCACTCCAGCAGCTCCACACAGTATGGAAGACAGTTATTTATCTTCTTTTATTCTTGAATTTTTTTCATTTCAAAAGTAATACATATTTGAGGTTTTTTAAATGTAAACTGTGAGTGTTGTAACATTTTACATAGTATATTTGTTTTGTTTGTATGTTGTAGATATCATTGCATGATAGTAGATACAAATCTACTTCACTGTGTTTTTAAATAGTTGAAAAATACTATAGAGCATGAATATACCACTGTTTTATTGAACAATTTTATTGGTAGGTGGACATGTAGGTTGCCGCCAATATTTGGCTACTTTGAATAACACTGAACATTTATATAAGTATCCTGTGTACATTCGTATCAGGTACTTTCAAAAGATAAATTTCCAGAAGTGAAATTGCCAGGTCAAATGATATTTCCAAATTATTCTTTATAATATATTGTACTTGTTGTGGAGCGAGAAAAGGACCACACAGCCAATTTAAAGGTGTCGAATGGAATCTTTTATTAGTCAGCCAGTGACTTGTCTCTACAGTCTCAGAAAAGGACTGAGAGAACAGCCCCGATCTAAACATTTTCAAGGTATATATCGGGTAGGCTAGGTGAGCTGGTGCAAGTAAGCAGGCAGCCGGTACTAACTGGTCAGTTAATAGAAGCTGATATGGGAGTTAGTGTTTGGCAGCTATAAGATTCAAAAAATAAGTTTATCGGGAGGTTACAGTAACTGACCTTCACAGAAACAGACTTTGCATTTGTGGTGAGTAGATTGCAAACAACTTTTACACAATACAAGCTCAGTAAGCTCTTCTCCCATCTCCCACTATTAGTAAGGGGGCAGTGCCACCCTTTTCAGGGCTGCCATATGAACCAGTCTCCTCATTCCCACTGTCTCCTGCCCTCTGTCTAAGGGGGTGGTGCAGGGCCACGGTGGCCATTTCATGCTGACTTATACTCTTACTGATAGTATGTGAGAGTGCTTATTTTTCCATATCCTCGCCAACCCCGATTATCATGTCACCTTAACTATTATGATTTTGGGCTGGATGAGGTGGCTCATGCCTGTAATCCTAGCACTTTGGGAGGCTGAGGTGGGAGGATCGCTTGTGGCCAGGAGTTTTGAGACTAGCCTGAGCAAGAACGAGACCCCAGCCTCTACGAAAAGTAGAAAAATTAGCTGGATGTGGTATGCTGGTTGCCTGTAGTCCCAGTTACTCAGGAAGCTGCAGCAGGAGGATTACTTGAGCCTAGGAGTTTGAGGTTGTAGTGAGCTTTGATAATGCCACTGTACCCAAGCCTGGGCAATAGAGCTAGACCCTGTCTAGAAAAAAATATATATATATTACCATTTGATAGGAAAAAATAATTTTGTTCTAATATGTATTTCCATGGTTTGGGTAAGGTTAAATATCTTAAAATTCTTTCTTTCTTTCTCCCCCACCCCCCACCCCCCCCCCAGACAGAGTCTCACTTTGTTGCCCTGGGTAGAGTAACATGGTGTCATAGCTCATGGCAGCCTCAAACTCTTGGGCTCAAGCGATCCTCTTGCCTCAGCCTCCCAAGTAGCTGGGACTACAGCTGCCTGCCACAAACACCAGGCTAATTTTTCTGTTTTTAGTAGAGACAGGATCTCACTCTTGCTCAGGCTGGTCTGGATCTCCTGAACTCAAGCAGTCTACCCGCCTGAGCTTTCCGGAGTGCTAGGATTAAAGGTGTGAGCCACCTTGCCTAGCCCTTAAAATTATTTCTCATAACAAGTCACAGTTCAAAGATTTTGAAATATTAGGATATCACCCCTATGTACAGCAGATTAGATTTGATATAAGAGTATTTTTCAGTGAAACTGCCTTTTATTTTTCCAGATATGATGTGCTCACTAGTGCCCTCTGGTCAGTCTTCTGGTGCTTCTTTCTTACCTAAAGATAATGCCCCATTTTCTTGGGGTTCTTTGGATGAGGACGTATTGGATGACTCCTTGCTGGAGCTGTCTGATGGAGAAGA
>CAUYRH010047520.1:0-24950 GCA_963574655.1 Perodicticus potto
ATAATAAGAATTATGATGGATTCAGTGATGACAAGGCAGGCTGTTCAGAAACAAGCCTTTTCCCAAGTCTCCTAGACAAGAAGTTGACACTGAAATCTATGTGCTAAGACTTACACTTCCAGCTTGGCGCCTGTGGCTCAATGGGCTAAGGCGCCAGCCACGTACACCTGCACTGGCAGGTTCGAATCCAGCCCGGGCCCGCCAAACAACAATGACAGCTGCAACCAAAAAATGGCTGGGCGTTGTGGCGGGCACCTGTAGTCCCAGCTGCTTGGGAGGCGGAGGCAGGAGACTCGCTTGAGCCCAAGGAAGGTTGCTGTGAGCTGTGATGCCATAGTACTCTGTCCAGGGTGACAGCTTGGGGCTCTGTCTCAAAAAAAAGACTTATACTTCCTAAGACTTGGCAAAGTTGAATTTGCTGAGAAGTAACCAGTACAGTCTTGCTTTTAATTTCATTTCTTTAGAAAACCCAGCTAGCTCTCATCCTGACATTTTAATCTATGTATCTTTTGGGAAGTTTAACATTTGAGATATAACTTTAAAGATATGTAGTTTTGGTGTGAAAAAAAATCTGCTTGTTAGACTATTTCCCCAGTGAAGTACTCTTTTTTATTTTTAAAGTTATTTTCTGGGCTCAGCGCCCGTAGCTCAGTGGTTAGGGCACTGGCCACATACACTGGGGCTGGCAGGTTTGAACCCAGCCCCAGCCTGCTAAACGACGACAACTACAAAAAGAAAAGGGGGGGGGTTGCATTGTGGTAGGTGCCTATAGTCCCAGCTACTTGGGAGACTGAGGCAGGAGGATTTCTTGATCCCAGGAGTTTAAAGTTGCTGTGAGCTATGATGCCATGGCACTCTACCCAGGGTGACTGAGTGAGACACTGCCTCAAAAAAAAAAAAGTAGAGGCTCGGCGTCCATAGCTCAGTGGTTAGGGTGCCAGCCACATGCACAGGGGCTGGTGGGTTCCAACCCAGGCAGGGTCTGCTAAACAACAATGACAACAATAACAGTAACAACAAAATGGCTGGGCATTGTGGCAGGCACCTGCAGGAGGCTGAGGCAAGAAAATCGCTTAAGCCCAAGAGTTTGAGGTTGCTGTCAGCCGTGATACCACCGCACTCTACCAAGGGCAATGTAGTGAGACTGTCTCAAAAAAAAAAAAAAAAAAGTTATTTTCTGGACCAAGGCTCATGCCTGTAAGCCTAGCACTCTGGAAGGCCAAGGCAGGTGGATCACCTGAGCTCAGGAGTTCAAGACCAGCCTGAACTGCAGCAAGACCCCATCTCTACTAACAATAAAAACAACTAGCTGAGCATTGTGGTAGGCACAAGAGGATCCCTTGAGCCCTAGAGTTTGAGGCTGCTGTGAGCTCTGATGACAACAGTGCACTCTACCCAGGGTAACAGAGTGAGACTCTGTCTCAAAAAAAAAAAAAAAAAAGTTATTCTCTATTCTTCTAATCGAAACAATAAATAGTGCCACAAACTAAGAAAAACATGTATTATACTTTAAATAAGGGCTGACTTGGGAGGCGCCTGTGGCTCAAGGAGTAGGGCACCGGCCCCATATGCAAGGGGTGGCAGGTTCAAACCCGGCCCCAGCCAAAACTGTTAAAAAAAAGGGGGGGGGCTTTAAAGAGGTCTGTTTGCAATAAACTATAATGCCCCTTTAAAGAAAAAATTAGAAATAAATTATTAAAAGTATTTATTTTTTAAATCATAAACATGAATAGGGACAGGGTGAAGGGAATGATATTTCTGCTCTTTCAGGTTTCACCCACACAGAAACTTGCAGGCCCTGCCACTGGTGCTGAGGGCCAGTGACCCCAAGGGCTGACTACTTTGGATGTTAGCTACCCCAGCCTAGACAAATGTGGTCTGGGTCTGTGGTATAAAGGTCTACTGCTATGAAAGGAGATCGACTGACCAACTTCAGTCTACCCAGCTTCC
Source organism: Perodicticus potto (assembly GCA_963574655.1). Taxonomy (NCBI): domain Eukaryota; kingdom Metazoa; phylum Chordata; class Mammalia; order Primates; family Lorisidae; genus Perodicticus; species Perodicticus potto. The sequence continues at coordinate 1,951 of CAUYRH010047520.1, forward strand.
CATCTCAGAAAAAAAAGAAAGAATGGCATGTCTTTGGAAATCCTGAGATTCAAATCTCCACTACCATGGCCATCAACCACAAGTCCCTTAATCTTCCCTGCCCAGTTTCTCATCTGTAGAATGGAAAGAACAGTATCCATAGTATGGGGTTGCTAAAGGATACATTATTTTGTTATTCAATAATTATTTACTGAGTGCCAGGACTAGGACAGACAAGGTTTGTGTTCTCATGAAATTGAATTCATATTCTAATATGGTGAGATCATAGCAAACAAATTAACAAACAAATTTTTAAAGTAAGATACTGATAAGTTCTAGATAGAAAACAAAATACAGAGAAGTGATAGAGATCTATAAGCTGATTATATTGGTTAGTCAGGAAAGCCCTGTATGAGGAAATAATACTTAAACAGAGGTGATGAATGACAGAAAGCAGCCAAGTATGTGAAGATGAAGGCACAGAGCTTTGCAGATGAAGGTAAGAGCTAGAACAAAGACCCTTAGGAAGGGTATCAGGTAGTTTTGCTCCATAATAAACCACTTAAAAACTCAGTGGCATAAAAATACTAACCCTTTATTTGGCTCATGATTTTTGTGGGTCAGCAATGGGCTGGGCTCAGCTGGGTTGTTCTTCTGGGCCAAGATGATCTTACTCTTGTGTTAGTGGTCAGCTACCAATCAGCTAGGTGACTTTGCTTCTTAGGGTTGGGTGGCTACCAGCTGGCTTTATGGGAGCAATTGGCCATGTATCTTTCATCATGGAGCAGATTAGCCCAGGCTTAGTCATGTGGCAGTACATTGTTTCAAGAGATAGTGGAAACATGTAAGCCCTCTTAAAACTTTTTCACTCAATACTGAAACGATGTCACTTCTACAATATTCTATTTGCAAGGCCAGCCTAGATTCAAGAAGCAGAGAAAATGGGAGGATTATGAGAATATGGTCACAGGGAAAAGGAGAATTGCAACGTCTGTACCATAGTCAGGAACGAACAAAGAACAGGAAAAATGCCAGTGTGGCCGGATTAATTGTTGGGAAGTGTTTTGGGCTGAACTATGCCCCAGCACCTCAGAATATGACTACACAGTATATGAAGATAAGGTATTTTAAAAAGTAAGGGCTCGGTGCCTGTAGCTTAAGCGGCTAAGGCACCAGCCACATACACCAGAGCTGGCGGGTTTGAATCCAGGCCAGGCCTGCGACAACTATAACCAAAAAAAAGCCGGGCATTGTTGCAGGCGCCTGTAGTCCCAGCTACTTGGGAGGCTGAGGCAAGAGAATCACTTAAGCCCAAGAGTTGGAGGTTGCTGTAAGCTGTAACGCCACAGCATTCTACCCAGGGCGACAGCTTGAGGCTCTGTCTCAAAAAAAATTAAGTAAGATTAAATGAGGTCATTGGGATGGCTTCTAATCCAGTACAACTGCTAATAGAATTAAAAGACAGGAAGACGGCTCAGTGCCCGTAGCTCAGTGGTTAGGGCACTGTCCACATACACTGGGGCTAGTGGGTTCAAACCCGGCCTGGACCTGCTAAACAACGACAACTACAAAAAAAAAAAAAAATAGCCAGGTGATGTGGGCGGACACCTGTAGTCCCAGCTACTCGAGAGGCTGAGGCAAGAGAATCACTTAAGCCCAAGAGTTGGAGGTTGCTGTGAACTGTGATGCCATGGCCCTTCCCAAGGGCAACATAGTGAGACTCTGTCTGAAAAAAAAAAAAACAAATGTACACAGCTATGATTTAATAAAAAAATAAAAATAAAAATAAAAGACAGGAAGAAAATGTTTACAAATTACATATCTAATAAAGGACTTGCATTTAGAATAGCTTTTAAAAACTCAATAATAAGAAAACAATCTCATAAAAATGGACCCAAAATATGAACAGATACTTTACCAATGAAGATATTAAAAATGTTCAATATCATTAGTCATTAGGAAAAGGAAAATTAAGACAACAGTGATACACACCTACATATTTAGTAAAATGACTAAATTTAAAAGGCTGCCATACCAAGTCTTATAAAGCACACACAAGAACTAGAACTAGAACTGCTGGCAGGAATACAAAATGGTACAACTACTTTGAAAAACCACTTAGGGACGTGCCTGTGGCTCAGTGGGCAGGGTGCCGGCCCCATATACCGAGGGTGGCAGGTTCAAACCCAGCCCCGGCCAAACTGCAAAAACAACAATAACAAAAAATAGGTGTGTGTTGTGGCAGGCGCCTGTAATCCCAGCTACTCAGAAGGCTGAGGCAAGAGAATCCCCTAAGCCCAAGAGTTGGAGGTTGCTGTGAGCTGTGTGCCGCCATGGGACTGTACTGTGGGAAATAAAGTGAGACTCCGTCTCTATAAAAAAAAAAAAAAAAAGAAGAAGAAAAAGGAAAACAACTTAGAAGTCTGTCAAAAAGTGAAACACGCTAAGAGTGCAAAAGGCTTATTGGGAGAAAACAAAAAAGCAACACATCTTCTACATGATTCAGCTCTTCTACTGGTAGGTATGCCCCAAGAGAAATGAGAGTATATACGTACAAATGGTCGTTACAACTTTATTTGTTTTTTTTTGTTTGTTTGTTTTTTTGTGAGACTCTGTCTCACTTTATCACCCTCGGTAGAGTGCCATGACATCACACAGCTCACAGCAACCTCCAAGTCCTGGGCTTAGGCGATTCTCTTGCCTCCGCCTCCCGAGTAGCTGAGACTATAGGCACCGGCCACAACGCCTGGCTATTTTTCTGTTTTGCAGTTCAGCCAAGGCCAAGGTTTGAACCCGCCACCTTCGGGGTGTATGGGGCCGGTGCCCTACTCGATGAGCCACAGGCGCCGCCCATTACAACTTTATTTGTAATAGCCAAAACCTAGAAACAACCCAGAGTGCATCAACATGTAAATAAATAAACAAATTATGATATATCCATACAATGGAGTGCTACTCAGCAATAAAAAGCTATACCCCAGCACACACTACAGAAGAAAAAATAATACATTGGAGTTCATCAAAATTAAAAACTTTAGTTCTGTGAAATATTCTATAAAGAGGATAAAAAGATTGGTAGAAAATATGTGTCAACTGCATATCTGACAAAGAACTTATGTCTAGAATATATATTCAGAAAATTCAACAATGAAAAAATCAAAATAGGGCAGTGCCCGTAGCTCAGTGGGTGGGTGCCAGCCACATACACAGGCCTGGTGGGTTTGAACCCAGCCTGGGGCCTGCTAAACAACATGACAAGTGCAACAAAAAAATAACTGGGCATTGTAGCAGGCATCTGTAGTCCCAGCTACTTGGGAAGATAAAGCAAGAGAATCACTTAAGCCCAAGAGTTTGAGTTGTGACGCCATGGCACTCTAACCAGGGCGACAGTTTGAGACTCTGTCTTAAAAAAAAAAGAAAAAAAAAATCCAATTAGAAAATGGACAAAAGACATAAAGAGACGTATCACTGAAGAAGATAGATGGATGACCAATAAGCACATCAAAAGATGCTCAACATTACCAGCCATTAGGATAATACAAACTAAGACCACAAACGAATGGCTCTATGTACCCATTAGAATGAAAACAAAAAATAATAACAACATCGAAGTTTGCAAAGATGTGGAAAAATTGGATTTTTCATACGTTGCTTTTGGGGATTTAAAAAAAAATTAAGTACACTTACCATATGACCCAGCAATTGTACTTCCGGGCATTTATCCCAGACATACGAAAATTTATGTGCACACAAAACTCTGTACACAATTGTTCATTGCAGCTTTATTTACAATCACCCTAAACTGAAAACAACCAAAATGTCCTTCAATGAGTCAAGGGCTAAGCTATCTATATCATGGAATACTTTCAGAAAAAAAAAAAAGAAAGAAAAAGAAATACTGACACATGTAACAGCTTGGATGGATCTCAAGAGCATTATGATGAGTATGTGATCCCCAAAGATCACACACTGTATAATTGCATTTTATAACATTCTCAGGATGACAAAATTATAATAATGGAAAACAGATTGGTGATGCCAGGGTTAAGAATGTTGGAGGATGGGCTCGGCACCTGTGGCTCAAGCGGCTAAGGCACTAGCCACATACACCTGAGCTGGCAGGTTCGAATCCAGCCCGGCCCGCCAAACAACGACAGCTGCAACAAAAAATAGCCGGGCGTCATGGCAGGCGCCTGTAGTCCCAGCTACTTGGGAGGCGGAGGCAGAAAAATCGCTTGAACCCAGGAGTTGGAGGTTGCTATGAGCTGTGATGCCATGGCACTCTACCCAGGGCGACAGCTTCAGGCTCTGTCTTAAAAAAAAAAAAAAAAAAAGAATGTCGGAAGATGTGGCTATGACTCTAATGGGATACCATGAGGGAAATCTTTGTGGTGATAGAATAGTTCTGCACTTTGATAGTGATGCAAAGAACATACAGCTCTTCGTGATCCCAAGTAAAGGAAGATTTTTTTAAAACAAGTAACTAAAAGGACTAATGATAAAGGAAAAGGTAGCAATAAAAAAGAAGAAACTGTTGACTATATTAAAATTAACTTTATTGGGCGGCACCTGTGGCTCATTGAGTAGGGCGCCAGCCCCATACACTGAAGGTGGCGGGTTCAAACCCAGCCTCGACCGAACTGCAAAACAGAAAAATAGCCGGGCGTTGTGGCGGGTGCCTGTAGTCCCAGCTACTCGGGAGGCTGAGGCAAGAGAATCACCCAAGCCCAGGAGCTGGAGGTTGCTGTGAGCTGTGTGATGCCATGGCACTCTACCGAGGGCGATAAAATGAGACTCTGTCTCTACAAAAAAAAAAAAAGATTAACTTTATTTACTAAAGATATTATAAAGGAAATAAAAAGACAAATGATGGGAATGTGGGCAAGATATTTGCAACTAACTAACTAATAGAAATTTGTCAAAACAGTGAGATACCACTACACACCCTACAGAATGATAAAACTTTAAGAATCTGTCCAAAAACAGAAGAAAAAGAAAAAGAAAGGCTAGGGCAGCGCCTGTGACTCAAAGGAGTAGGGCGCTGGCCCCATATGCTGGAGGTGGCGGGTTCAAACCCAACCCTGGCCAAAAATTGCAAAGAAAAAGAAAGGCCAGTAAAAGTGGCTAATGCCTATAATCCTAGCACTCTGGGAGGTCAAGGAGGGTGTATTGCCTGAGACCAGCCTGAGCAAGAATGAGACTCCATCTCTAAAAATAGCCAGGCAGGTGCCTATAGTCCCAGCTACTTGGGAGGCTGAGGCAAGAGAATTACTTGAGCCCAAGAGTTTGAGGTTGCTGTGAGCTGTGATTCCACAGCCCTGTACCAAGGGTCAACAAAGTAAGCTTCTGACTCAAAAAAAAAAAAAGGAATCTGTTGGTGTGTAAGTAGAACAACAAACTCCCATATGCTATTAGTCGGAGGATAAACTGGTACACTAGTTTGGAAAGATGTTACGCATTATCCATCGAAGTTGAAGACAGGCATATCACATGACCCAGGGATTTCATTATTAGTTTATACCCTAAAGAAACGTCCATACACACATACCAGCAAGATGTAAATAGCGACATTATAGCTAATATTTAAAAATGGGAAAACTCCGAATATTCTAGTCACAGTAAAATGGATAAATAAATTTTGGTATTTTCACTCAGTAGGGTATTACACAGATGCTGAGGAGCCAAAAAGTAGAAAAGGCCACTGTACAGTCATCTATGCAGAAATGCCTGTCCTTATAGTGAGAGAGTGACAGACCGCCAAGGCTGAGAAGAAAATTAAATATAGCTCTTAGGAACCAACCATAGCAACAGCTGGGAGTGTTTTGAGTTTCAACATGTAACAGACTCCAGGCTCTCTTAACACATCTCTACCTCTCACCACCATTCTGTAAAGTAGGAGTTATTTTGCAAAGAAAGGGAACTGAAAGACAGAAAGGTTAAATGACTTACCCGAGACCACACAGGTAGTGGGTGGCAGAAAAGGAGATGTGAAACCAGGCTTCAAATCCCACCTTCTTTCCACTGAAGTACAAATTGATGACTGATTACAACAATCGTTCATCACCCCACTTTTCTCCCAGAACCCTGATTTTGTTAGGATGTACCCCTCTTTTGTGCTATCACCCTAAGGATGGCAGAGCAAAAGATGGAACAAGCCTGGGCCCCTTAGGATTCTCTGTGGCAGTGCTGCCATGCCATACTAAGTGGATGTTTTTGTTTCCTTTTACTTATTTTTTCCTTTATTTTAATGTTAGGCTAGGTGATTCTAGAACTATTAGGATTCTTGAATCAAAAAGAAAATGTCAGTAGAGGGCAAGCTTTCCATTTCCTTCTAATTGCCAAATACTACCGAAACCCAAACTGGACCACTACAACAGATGCTATGTGGTCTGTAACAGAGTTGGTTTATGCAGCCTGCAGAGGACAGCCCAAGCAGGAGGGCCTGTGAATGGAAAGGGCTCCAGCAGGCAGTCTGGGAGGCTGAGATGTCCAGGAGAACGCTGCCAAGGAGAAGCCCCAGGCCGCATCCTTCCCCTGATTCATTTTCTCTGTGACGCTCACAGGCCTTGCCAAACAGAAGCCTAGACGGCTCTGTGCCTCACACTTTCCCAGCAACAGCACATCCTCCTGGACCAGAGAAGTTAATCCCAAAGTGGAAATCTGGAACCACTACACTATCACTTCCCCGCCTGTGTGGGAAGTCCTATTACAATCAAGGAACCCTCATGCTTGGCCCACTGCTTTACTGCTGCCATTCTTGTTTCCGCCTCTTGCTCTTCCAACACCCCTGCCCCCTCTCTGCCCTTTCCAGAGATGGTTCCTCCTCTGGGCTCCTCTAGCACACAACTGATGGCAAGTTAGGGAAGAGGATGTCTGATTGCCCAGCACCGTGGCTATAGATTAAAAGCTGTTTTGTTTCACTAAGATTGTTAGATTGTTCCTGCTCTTTTTGTCTGCTTGGAGTTTTCTATAAACTTTCAAGCTGAGCTCTGACTTTGGCTTTTAGGTATGGCCTGTTTATGGGCCAAGTGTCTGGCATCAGGAAAGGCCTTGACAGGGTGTGGCCTTCAGACACCAGCTTGGCTGAAACTCTGCAGGCCCATGTCTACAGTGAAAGTGGGCTAGCCCAGCATTCACAAGTTTGGTCCCACTTTAGTTTCTGCTCCAATATGGAAATGAACCTCTTAAAACCTTTCAGATGGGTGGGGGTGAGGATTGGTATTTATGTTAAAGCTGAAGCTTTAGGCTAATTTGGAAACTGACAAAACTCTGCTAATTCCTTGTTAAAATATAGGATCTGCTCTCTGGCCTTCCAGAGACACCTGGAGCCTCCATTTGCCTCTGAGTTTTCTGGAACTGAATTGCTTTTTTTCTCTCATTTCAAGGTCTTAGAAGAAAGAACCAAATGTCTGGAAGCAATTTGGGGGGGGGTGTCGTGAGGCCTGCCCAGCCCTTTTCTCTTTGTTCAGCCTAGGCAATGGAGCCACAGGCCCACTCAATTGGTATAATTGTCCCCAGAAACTAACTTCTAGAAAAACAATTGGCTTGCAAAGCATTCCAGACTCTGGGAACAGATAGATGATCAGAATCTGGAATGACTGTTTTTCATTAAGGAACTATTTCAAGAGGGGCTCTGATACCAAGAGAGCTGAAAGCCTGCCCCTGAACCCCAGATGGGGACTGAGAAGGAATTAAAGCACTTGTGATTGTATATGTGACCAGAAACCACACCAGGCTCCATCATGACTGGTAACCCTTCTTCACCTCCTGTACCTCCTAACTCTTCAGTTCTTAGTTGGAATTGAGGTTGGCTCTCTTGGCTCCTCTCTGGCCGCTCTCCCACCCACAATGCAAACCCACACCTAGTGACCAACAGCAGAAGGCCCAAAGCAGCCTCCCTAACAACGAGATGGGGCCAAGCTTGCTGCTGCAGCCTACAAGGTACCAGCACCCCATTTGGTCTTTTACATGAGAAATTTCCATTTTTCTCAAGCTACTATTGTTTTGTTTCTGTGACAAAATAAAATATTCTTGCAAGCCTAGAAAAAAGCAGAATTAGGTGCAAAGTGCTGGAAAATCAGCAGTAATCTCACACAAGTAAAAAGGCCCCAGGTGGCTTTCTCTCCACATTGGATCACTCTAGGTCTGTCTGCTCTGTGGCCTTCTCACATTTCAGCTTCCTCTGTTCCCTCACCTTGGCAAAATATTTAACTGGTCTATCCAACCTTCAACACTATGTGACTCTGTGGGTCCGCAACCAAAACCAACTAACTATGGACATCTGACTTGTGGTTAAAATTCTCAATAAAGAGAGATGGTCTCTGACCAGTCAGTTGTTAGATAATTGCAAAACTTCATCTCCCTTTCCCAATTTTCCACTAAAAAGCTCAAATTTATGGCCCACCCCCTACAGCTCTTCGAGCCAGAGCTGTAACACCTTATTGGCTATTGTCAGGTTTTATGGCCCGCCCCCTAAGGCTCTTCGCGCCTGAGCTGTAACACCTTATTGGCTATTGTCAGGTCCCGTCACCTCCCCTAACCGAGCCTATATCAGGTGCCCCTGTCTTTTACTCTCTTTTTTTCTCTTCCCCCTCTCTCCCCCCATGTGTCTCCTCTCTCTCTTTCTCTCTCTCTCCCCTTCCTCCTCTCGACCTTCTCTCCTCTCCTCTCTTCCCCTCCTCCTTAATGCTGCTCTGCAGCTTCCCCCGCCAATAAAGACCTTTCGTGCAAGCCTTGATGTTCTATGAGGTTTAAGCTGGTTGAGTGTCCCCCTTTCAGTTGCTGTGAGCTATGATGATGCCAAGGCACTTTACCCAGAGTGACAAACTAAGGCTCTGTCTCAAAAAAAAAAAAAAGGGTGGCGCCTGTGGGTCAGTGGGTAGGGCACTGGCCCCATATACTGAGGGTGGCGGGTTCAAACCTGACCCTGGCCAAATTAATAACAATAACAACAAAAATAGCCTGTGTTGTGGCAGGTGCCTGTAGTCCCAGCTACTTGGGAGGCTGAGGCAAGAGAATCGCCTAAGCCCAGGAGTTGGAGGTTGCTGGGAGCTGTGTGATGCCACGGCACTCTACCAAGCTTGATAAAGTGAGACTCTCTCTCTACCAAAAAAAAAAAAAAGAAGAAAGAAAGAAATTATCTAACCAAATTTGTTTGATTGTAGGTCCCAAGAAAAGGAAGGATTACATGCTCAGACCAAGAAGAGTGTAGACAGGCCTTGCTGGGTTTTCCACTCAGTCTGTTACCATTAGAGCATACCTTCTATTGTCTAATCATATTTCTATGTGGCTGTCCATACTTTGTGGAAACTTGGCATAAAATGGACAGTTTCTCCTGTATCTTTGGGTCTTCACTCTGAAGGTACCCACTTCACGTAAAGCTATGATTGAATAAACTTGTGCGCCTTTTCTCCTATTATTCTGCCTATTGTCATTGAGTTTCAGTGGGCTTTCAGGGGGTGACAAGAAAGTATTCCTTGGCCCCCAATAGCTATGAGGTAGATGTTGCTTATGATTCTCATTTTGCTGAGGGGAAAGGGGCTCAGGAAGGTTCTGTAACCTGCCCAAAGTCATTTTGCTGGGAGAACTAGGACCAGGACTCCTCCCTCGGCCTGTTGCTTCTAGAGTCCTGAGTCCCCTCTCTCTCCTTTCTTCCTTGCCTAGTTAGTGATCTAGTTGAGCTATAATCAAATTATATTTATTGTGCTGTGCTGGGAGCTGGGATGTGGCCGTGTGTGTCCCTAGAGATGATACACTTGGCTGACCAAGACTTTGCATGCCCACTTCGTCTGTCCCTTGACTGCCACGCCTCCCATTCTCCTCCCTCTCTGCAGCTATCTCTTCTTGGCCCCACCTAACATCAAAACTCTGAGCTCAAAGGAGCCCTGAGCACAGCAAGAGGCCCCTGAACCACCCTTTCCTGTGAGAGGGTTCTTAGAATTCTTCAAAAGATATACCCAGTGTTAGGGAGTTACAGGGCATAGCTGAGGAGCTCAAACACTCATCTGAAGTGTGTCTTCTTCTATGAGATGCTTTCAATTTGCTGCTTTCAGTTGCTCAGTTTGCTGAAGATCAATTATCATTTGCCCTGACTTGGAGAGGCAAAGGGCCAAGAGGCAGTTCAGAGGGCCACAGAGGGAAAAGTCAGTGGGGCTCTGGATTTTCTTTCTTGCTGTGGAAATGAATATTTGCACCTACAAACGTGGAAGACATGGAGGATGACAGAAATTTCCCTCCTACACTGTGGAAGCGACAGCTCAGAAGCACCGTAGGTCAAATAGAGCCAGGTTGCGTGTGGGGGCGGGGCGGGGGGTGGGCATGAGCAGCTTTCTCTACTGTAGCACAGGACTGAGTGTGCCCCAGCTGGCAGCTACCTTCGAGTCAAACCTTTTTAGGTCACCATGAGGCACAGAGGTCAGGACCAAGAATTGGAAGTTGAGGATGCAAGGCTGTGCTTTGTGACTAGCTAAGCATGTTGTTTGACTCCTCTGCCTCAGCTTCCTTATTCAAACATTGGGAGAGGGGGAGGGAGGAAGTCCTGCTATCCTTTCTCATGGGTTTTGTTAATTAACTCAGTCAATCACAAGTAGCGAATTATTTTGCGATATCCTGGTCAAAGGTCTTAGTAATAAGTAGAGCTAATCACAGCAAAACTCTGCTTACAAAGCTTTGGCTGGCAGGATGAAGTGCCGCATTCTAGCACAGGCCTCTGGAGGCCTAATCAGACCTCCAGGGGTGGGATAAGGATTATTTTAAAGTGAAAACATTGGAACTAAAGAAAGATACAGACAGAAATACGATTTGAACTTCTCTTTATCTGATTAAAGCAGAGCGTTCCCCCAAATCTGGCTGTCATTTTTCCTCTCTGACTCATTTCCTGTGAATTCAGCTGCCAAGGACGTGACCACCTGTCTATTAGCACCAAAGGGCCCAGGAGAACCTTCTACACCTTCCCTTTGAATCCCTGACACCCACCTACTCCCTTATTAAGCTCAGTTTATAAACTCTTTATTTCTGTCTCTTAAGTGGGTTACTCATCGCCAGGTATGTATGCTTTAGTTGAATGTGTAAATAAACTGTTTTTTTTTTTCTCTTGCTAACTGGTCTGGTCTTTGGACACTTTAATTCACAGGCCCCCCCACCTAGAGACTGAACATGAGAGGTCAGAGGAAAAGCTTTTTCCTTCCCTATAGCATACAATTTTTTTTTTTTTCAGTTTTTGTCTGGGACTGGGTTTGAACCCACCACCTCTGGCAAAATGGGGCCGGCACCTTATTCCTTTGAGCCACAGGCGCTGACCCATACAAATTTTTTTACTACCCAACTGCCCCCGACTAAGTTCCCTGTACTCCGCATCTGTCTGAGGTTCTTACTACATTAACTGCCATGCGTGTTGTATTTAACTTATGCTAGGTTTGGCCCAGGGCCTCGTGAAGCACACATAACTCATACAATTCTTGTTTTATCTTGACCTAATAAAACATCTTGGCCCCAAGTGAAAAACAAACTTTTTTTTCTCATGTGGCAGTCCATGTGTTAATCAAAAACTCTTCACGTTTCAGCCCAGGCTGTCTCCCTGACCCGCAATGTGCTAACCTTCTTGGCTTGCTCTGAGGCAGACCTTGGGTCTGCAATGCCCTCCCTTCGGCGTACCTTCTTCCCTTACAAGCTGAATGAACTTGCATAAGACAGATAGCTTGTCTGAGCTTTGGTTTCCTCCTTTCTAAATTGAGAATGATAATAATGCCAGTGGCATAGCTGGAGGTCCAGGGGGAGGAGAGAAGGAGCTCAGCTGTCGTCCCAGACAGGACAGTTGTGAGAAGCAGCAGTGAGAAAGTGGGTCTGTTCAATATGCCTTTGAAACAGTGGTCAGAACAAGGACAACAGAGCCGACAGTCAGCAGATAGTGCCTTTAAGCCGGGGACGGTGGCTCACACCTGTGATCCTAGCACTCTGGGAGAGCGAGGCAGGCGGATCACCTGAGCTCAGGAGATGGAGAACAGCTTGAGCAAGAAAGAGACCTGTCTCTGCTGGGAAAAAAAAGGAAAGAAAGAAAGAAAAACTAGCCAGATTTTGTGGCGGGCACCTTTAGTCCCATCTCCTTGGGAGGCTGAGGCAGAAGCATCACTTAAGCCTAAGAGTTTGAGGTTGCTGTGAGCTGTGACGTCACTGCACTCTATTCAGGGGGATAGAATGAAACTCTGTCTCAAACAAACAAACAAACAAACAAAATCCCCCATAGTGCCTTTTTGCTGTGCTCACTCTCCTCAATGGTAGAACCTGCTGTGGCTTCTGATGTACTTTTCACACCAGCCAACTGGAAGATTGAAGGAGAGAAAGTTCATGTGTCACTTGGCGTGGGGCTTGATGTGTGGAGCTCCCAGACCTTGGCTATGACTATTGGCTTATGTTATTAAATCACTCTTTCGCCAGTGTTCTCATGGTGCGTAACTTTTTATGTCCCTTATTTACTTGGGAAGTTGCTTCCGCCGTTAGCAGCTCGTTGTCTTCATCTGTAAGAGGGGATGCCAAGTATACCTGGTGATGGTGCGAAGACTGCGTGAGATGATACAGAAAGCTCTCTGAGCAGTGAGCGCCCAGCGGGGTCGGTTGTTACACATGTTGTCTGGGAGGCAAGCCACACTGTCCCCGTGGCTGGGCCTAATAAACATCAGGGGAATCCAAGTACAATTGGCAAGAACAAATATATTCAGATTGCTCTGATGAGCATCTGGAGAACTGTGGCCAGTGATGGCCACCTGAGTGTTGGGCATCCACTGTGGCGAGTAGGGGCACAGCTGCGTGGGTCCTTTGGGTGGTGGATCTTCTGTGCTGTGCTTACCTTCTGGTTTGAAGGGCGGATTTCTGGGGGAAATAGGATTTCAAACATAAGGGTAACAAAAACGAGGACGTGACCTGAGTCCCAGCAGTGGGCATGAGTCGTGCTGGCCTCGCCTCTTGCCGTGCGGTTGCTTGGGAAGGTGATACTGTGAACCGTGGCTTTTTCATAGAACATGACAAGCACGAATCAAGATGTGGATCATCACGTTCAACTGATTCCTTTCAATGGCCTGCGTTTAGTCAGGGTAAGAAGCATTGACCAGAAAGCAGAGATGTTGGGACATGGTGTTTTTATCTATCTAATTCAAAATATACATGTGAGGTGAGGGAGCGGAATGCGGCCTCCACCACAGCCATATTGGTTTCTCAGGTCTTCCCCGAGGCCCACCGCTTTCCTCAAGTCTGCCTGCTGAGTTCCCTCTTTTTGCTACTTCCCTCTGGGGCAAACCTGGGAGGATGACTAACTCGGAAAGAAAGAAGCCCCAGGAGGACGGTGGGAGAAGGTCAGGCCAGGTGCCTGGCTGGGGACGTGGCGAAGGCTCCTTCCGTCTGACAGAAGCCGCAGCAGTAGAAGCCGTGGAAGGCCCTATAGTGCTCCCTGGCAATCCGTTTCCATCAGTCCCCATCCTGGCCACTGTTGGGCATTCACAGCGCAGCTGAGCAGAGGGTCTTTGAAGGTATGAGAGATCAAAGAAAATGTTCTTCTTACACCTGAGATGGGCTGCTTTAAGTAGGTGAGGTAAACTTTATTTCCTTTCTCAAAAGAGTTCTCCTCTGTAGATTTAACCTGATCTTTAAGGGGGCAAATCAAGGGCAACTTTAGCTTAGGGTCTGGAGCCTTCTGAAAGCAGGGGTGTGTGCCAGGGAGATCCTTTCCAGGCTGCTCGTGGCCCACACCCACGGCAGGAAGGTCTGGGGTTGGGTGGTGCCGACACGGAACTGGGAGGTAGTGGGTCTGCAACTGTCAAGGCAGCAGCAGTTCCCATTCTCAGAGTGCCTTGCTCTGCAGGGATGCCAGGGTGCAGACTTTTCTAGAGCCTTTCTAGAGCTTCAAAGGGAAGAGCATGAGCAGGACACACACAGGGACACAGGCTAGGGAAGTAGGGCAGAAAATCCAAACTTGGGGGCCTTTACTATGGTCTAGACAAGCGTGTTTTGTGCTTTGAAGCGTCACAGATCTGGTGCTAGGAGAAACCACTGCAAGGTGAAGGCCTAAGACTTTTCAATAGGCGGTAACTTCAACACCCAGCAAAGTGCAACAAGCCTATTTAACTCACGTGAATGTGCATGTGAAACAAGAGGGGGAAGAGTGTGTCTGAAAAAAATAGCGTCGGTTAGACGCATTCTGAAGAAAGGCACAGCAGACTAGTAATTGCAGACCCAAAAGCTTTTTCCTCTCCAGAGCCTCAATGCTAATGCAGGAATTGTTCCTCCTTTTAGAAAACCTCTTCCCAGAGCATTAGCACTACCGAACATTTATACCTATTAGGGTGTGATCATCACGGCTTTTGACAAAACCTCCAAATTATACCCTTTATAATTTCGTTATTCTTTTTGTGATGTGAAGTCTTCTGCTGCGCATTAATGCAAGGCAATTAACTTTCTCAGGAGGAAGAGAAAGGCTGGCTTGACTGCTTTCTTTCCAGACGCTCCCAACGTGGGATGGGACGGTCTGTTAGCATCGCCCTCGGGCGTCATCTTCAGACGGTTCGTTGGTACTGCAGCCTAAAAGTCTGGCCTCGGTGTCCCACGTGAGCTGAGACTATAGCCCCGCACCCTCCCTTAAGCTGCCTATCCGGATGTGGTGTGAGTACAAGAACCTTTCAAGAAGCACTCACATTTCTGGGGACTGATTTGTGCTTGCCATTCGATTATTTTATAATATTTGATTAGTTTATAATTTTGTAATGACCAGATAAGAAAGAGGTCCTTCTATAAGAACATTTAATATGAGGAGCCCAAATGGAAAATTACTGAGGATGCAATTCAGTTGAAAACTGATTGACTCATGAGTCACTGAGGTTATTGACTAAATGAGTGAATTTACTAGATGTTTTACTGAAATCCAAGGCAATCAAATTCCTTATTTCAGCTATTAATTTCAATAACCTTCTAAACTTCAAGCCTGTCCTTCCTCTCCAATTTTATTTTTTAAACCTGCCAATTAACTATCTAGCAGATATTCTTCATTTTCAGGTAGGGACGCTGATAAGTAGAAAAAAGGAAGAAAAAAAATCAAGGTAATATATTATAATCTTAACAGGGTAGCTTTTAAAGTAGAAATCCGATTGTCTCATTCAAATAAGCTCCCACTTGTCTGCCGTCCTCTCCTCACTCTCAGCTCCTATTGGCCACCCCAGAATTGGACATGGCTTGACTTCAGCTCTGCCACTCTCCAGGTGACCGCATGTCTTAGGATTCTCTGGCTCCAAGAAATGAAAACCCCAGTGGAAACTGGCCAAGTCAACCTTTACTAACTCACTTAACAGAAAGTCCAGGGAGTGCGCAGTCCCAGGGTTGGGTAATTCATTTGCTTAATAATGTCTTAAGTATCCAGGCTTATCCCTTCTTTTTTCCTCTGCCAACCTTTTGTTCTCCAGATGGTGTCCACAGTTCCAGGCACCAAATCTAGAGGCAACACAGCCTGGTTTCATCAACACACTTTATTTTTCAAAGAAAGGAATCTTGCTTTCCCCAAAGCCCCCAGAACACTTTCCCTCCGTGCTAATGAGGATGGAAATTATTATATGGAGTTTAGATTAGCCATTGTCAGCCCTTGCTGCATATTAGAATCACTGGGGAACATTGCGAAACTATTGAGTTCCTGGACTCGCCGCCGGAGAGGCTGATTTAAGTGGATTGAGGTGGTTCTAACGGGCAGCTGGCACTAAGACAGCCTGCTCAGTTTAATTGAGAGTCCCTTACGTGGGCTGGAGGAGGGGGTGAGCCTCCCTGGGCACTGCCCACCTGATGCCTTTAAAAAATGGGTTTAATACTGGGAGGTAGACAAGCACATTATCTATCACTGAACAACTACATTTGGAGTATTCTATTGTTTTTCTGAAAAATGAGATTTATAGCCCGTACCTCATAAAGCATGTTTGCAGGGGCTACAGCTCAGAAAACTCTGGGAAGGGGCAGAGAGAATTCCAATCTTACCCACTCCTCAGAGCTCCGTACCTCACCAGACAGACCATGCTCTGTCTCCTTTTTCCCCTTAGGCCTCCCTCTCTTTGATCCAGACAAGGCCTCAGGGTTGGAGTGTGGGAGGGGATGTTTGCAAGTTACTTCTCACTGCACTTCTAAAGCAGCATTATTCGTAATAGCTGAGATATGGAAACAGCCAATGTCCATTGACAGATGACTGGGTAAGGAAAATGTGTTACCTATCTGTGTATGCACACACACAGACACACACACACAAATATTATTCAGCTTAAAAAAAGAAGAAAATCCTGCTGTTTGCAACAACATAGATGAAGCTGAAGGTCATAATGCTGAGAGAAATAAGGTAGAGACAGAGATATTATAAATACTGTGTGATCTCTTTTATATTTAATATATGGAACCTAAAAAAAGAGTTGAAACCGAGACTAGACCAGTGGTTACCAAAGGAATCTGGTGGAGATTAGGTCAAAAGGTATAAAGTTGTATTATAGTTATGTAGGATGGATAAGTCTAGAGATCTAAGGTCCAGCATGAGAACTGTAGTTGGTATTGTACAGAGATGCTCCTTTGACATAATGCCATTGTACATTGAGGTAGGCGTGTATGGAATGTGTATCACTTTTATACCATAGTCATGATGAAAAATCATAACTTGAACCATTGTTAAGTCAGGGTCTATCTGTATTAAAAATTTGCCTGGGCAGTGCCCGTGGCTCAAAGGAGTAGGGTGCCAGCCCCATATACCGGAAGTGGCTGGTTCAAACCCAGCCCCAGCCAAAAACTGCAGAAAAAAACCCAAATTTGCCAATAGATTTTAAGCGTTCTTATCACACACACACACACAAGTAACTAAGTGAGTTGATGGGTATGTTAGCTGGCTTGACTATAGTAGTCATAGTTTGCTATGTATATCAAAACATCATGTTGCAGGCCTTAAACAGATACAATGAAAAGATCTGACATAGCCAAATCTATATGTAAATAAAGTTCTCTCCCCCTGTCTCTAGTTGCCTCACTATGGGGGCGGGTGGGAGGAGCAAGCAGGAGGGAATAAAATAGCTTTTCTAGCGCTCTCATGCTCCAGTCCCTAGGAGTCACTCTTGAGATGGGGTTCTCTTGAGGTGCAGGAAGGAGTCTTGGTTCCCAGGCGTCTTAATGGAAGCTCTCTGAAAATAAGATCTTCCTCAAGGGTTTCTGTCACAGGCTTGTGGGGCCCTAGTTGTTTTATACATCAGGACTCTTCTTCCCTGGGTGGGGCTGGGGATGACACACACTACTTTGAACGTCAGACATCAGAACGTGGCTGCCTGGGTCTGCCCTGCCTGCCGGAGCCCTTGTGCACTCAAAATTTCCCCAGGGTCCAGTTATCTTGCATTCCCCCTCCTGCCTCACCTCCACTGGGGATTTGCAGCCCAGCAAACCTATAATACCTGGATGTGTCCTTCTACATTCCTTCAACATGTTTTATCGGCTGCCAACTATGTGTCAGGTGCCATCTGGGCCCTGAAAACACAGCAGTGAACAAGAATGACAAGGTCTCTGCTCCCATGGA
Source organism: Perodicticus potto (assembly GCA_963574655.1). Lineage (NCBI taxonomy): Eukaryota > Metazoa > Chordata > Mammalia > Primates > Lorisidae > Perodicticus > Perodicticus potto. The sequence continues at coordinate 19,490 of CAUYRH010047520.1, forward strand.
GCACACACTCTCATAGGAGACAGGAGGCAGTAAGCGGTAAGTGAACCAGACCTCAGATGTATCAGATGGTGGTAAGAAAACAAGAGGGGCTGGGAGGTGGGAATGGTGAGCTCCTCGGGATGGGTGGGATGCTTCAGAGACGGGATCAGGAAAGCCTCTCCAAGGGCAGATATTTGAATGAAGGCCTGAGCAATGAGAGGGGCCTGGCAATGAAGGGGCTGGGGGAGGAAAGTTCCAGACAGAGAAATAGTGGGTAAGGTCTCCAAGGTGGAAACAAACTTGGGGTGTCGGAGCAACAGCAAGAAAGCTAGTGGGCTGGAGTAGAGTAGGGTTCAAGTTCATTCCAAGGGCACCTGTGGAACTTGGGTCAATCCCAAAACATCACTGGACATCCATGTTAATTAAGGGTTCCTAAAACGTAGCATCACAGGTGGTAAATTACTCAGACGTCCTTTGACGAGAGACTTGTCTGCCTAGAACACAGGAGATTTTCCCAGAGACAACATTGCCTGCTTGTCTGAAAGGAGCTCACTTCAACACTAAGGACAGGGACATCTATTTTAATGTCACTCTGGTTCTAGTTTATTATAATTCCGATGCTTTGCAAAATATTTTATATATGAATCTATATCTCCGTGACAGCCACAGAATGTTTCCCCCTTGTTCCAAGGGCTGTCAAGCTCTCTCAGTCCACAAGACCATGCAGGGCTGGGTGCTGTGTGCATTCCTGGGGAGAGCATGACTTATAAACACTCAACCAGCGAGCTCTCTCCTGAGCTGGAGACGTGACTTTATTTTTGCTGCTGATTTCATGTGCTCAAAAAGGTTAACTTATTATGTCCCCAGTACAGACTGGGTCTATGACCTGGACTAATCTTGATTTTAAAAAAAGTGGAAATTCAACCTTATTTCCCAAAAGTTGGGGGGTTGAAATGACATAGGCAGTTTTAAGGCAGGGTGAAGTGGGGGTGGGTGTCGAGGATTATCTCACTCAGGGCTGGGGATCTGCAATCCATAGCTTGTCAGATGGTTGAACTGTGAACTTATTTCTGGGGTTCAGACCATAGAAACTCACTGAGGCTGAAGCACAGGAACTTGGTAGGAAAATGTAAAGATGGTTGTGTCAGACTTTTTAAGGAGGTGCAAAGTCTTTTCTAAGGAAGTGTTACTAAAAGTGGTTATGAACAATAGGGAAATTATGTAAATTTGCTACCAGCAGTCACATCAACCTGGAATCAGCAATCTGAGGCTAAAGAGAGTGAAGAAAGTCTGTGCCTTCCTTATCACCACCACCCCATCATCATCATCATCGTCAGAGTTCTCTGCCTTACTCCATTACTAGAACTAAATGTGATCATGTGATCAGAGACATTTACTGTTCTGGTCATTGTCTTGGTGCTCATCAGGGAAAGATACAAAAGGAAAACTGCCTCCCAGCCCTCTCTGGAAGGTGGACCCTGTGAGATCTACAACACAGAGTAACATGGAGATGGGTGGGCTGGGACCTTTCTACAGTAAGACTTGTCTTCCAAGCCACATAGCTGTCATCTGAACTTGTAACTGTTGACAGGTTTCTTCCTTGCTGCCAACGTGTTTTGTGTCACTCTGGGCTATTGTCAGTAACAGCCCTGGAGAGGGCCACAGGAAATGTTACAAAAAAAAAAAAAAATCCTATGCTCGATGGGAGAATCACTCCCTCTCTACAAGTTTCCCTTCTCAGCAAATTTTAAGGGGTAGGAGTTAAGTGACCATCACAGCTGGAGTTTAGGGTTTTATGTTGTGAATAATCAAGGGCTTTTAAATGAGCAGGTATTGAGGTCACCGGAAGTCTTTTTGGCCACAGGAAGTCTTGTTGGCCACAGGAAGTCTTATTGGCCAGGGCAAGTCTTGTTGGCCAGAACGTGGTACTACGCTGGGTACTGTGCCTGGATCCCAGCTGTCAGGGATTGGCTTCTAGATACAGATTCTAGAGATGGGGAAGGCAGAACATCCAACTAGCTCCTTCATATTTGAAGTTTGGCCTGGAGCAAAGTTCCTGAGTGGCTGTTGGCCCAGTGCTAGCCTGGGCTTGTCAGACTGGTCTGATGACTTCCTTTCTGGACCATCCTTCACTTCTCCTTCACTGCTCCTGTCAAGACTTTGGGAAGTGCTGCATTCTGCACTCAGCAAGAGTTGCTCAGGTGCGCGTGGCCAGGGTGTCTGTCAGTCTACTAAGGCCGGGGACTGGCAGGAGTACAGGGGCGGGACCACAGGACCACTTGAAGACCATCAGGAGGCTGGGCCACGTGGAGCTCTGCCGAGGGCTGTGGCCCCCAGGCTGAGAGCTAACCACCGTGCTGACTCACCTTCCTTGTGGTTGAGAAAACTTCAGCAAGCAGGTGGCTCCTATGAGCCTGGAGCTACAAGATATAGGCGAGGGAGCCTCAGCCGGAAGGGGCTTCAGTTAGTGAGAAACCAACCTATTTCTTTTATGATGTGGTATTACCAGGGGCCCACGGGGATCTGGGCATTTTCCTCTCTAGTCTGCTGAGGGACGATGAAACCAGCGTAGGGGAGGGAGAAGCATCTGTCCCCAGTGCCGCCTTTGGGATGCTGTGAGTCCTACCTTGCTTTGACTAGTCTCTCTGCTAAGGCTGAACCTGGATGTAGCAGGGTCCCTGTCTCAGTCCCCTAGTGAGCTCAGCTCTTGCTTCCCAAAGAAGTGAAGTGACCTTATCCAGAAACCTCCAGCAACTCCCAACTGGGGCTACAACCTGCACAGCTCAGGGTTGAGGGCTGTGGAGTTGGGACTTGAGGGGTGCCATGATCCACATTGCATTTTATGGGAATGGTGCCCCCTAGAGTAGTGCAAAGGAGCCAGAAGTCAGATGTCCCCATGTATGGAACCCACCCCCAGCTTAACTCCCCCGCCTAACACCCCATCCCAACTCTTAAATCAGCACCCAGTACTGTGCCTGGAAAATTAAGGTACTAAATAAATACCTGTTGAATGTATAATGATGTGGTAGACAGAATAATGGCCCCCCCCAAAGATATCTAATCCCCAGGACCTGTGAGTATGGTACCTTAATGGCAAAAGGGATTTTGCAAACATGATTAACACTAAGGCTCTTGAGATAAAGAGGTTATCCTAGATTATGCAGGACCAATCTAATCCTGAAAAACATTAGTTCAATCCAACAGAGAGAAATAAGACTATGTAAGTCGAAGAGATGGCAATGAAAGGACTGGACGTCCTGTTGCTGGCTCTGAGATATAGGCGCTTGTATACAAGGCGCAAAGAGAATATGACCTGAGAACGGCCCCAGCTGGCAGCCAGCAAGAAAACAGTAACCTGGTTTCCAAAGTCCCACGGAACTGCCAACATCTAAATGAGCAAAGAAATGGTTTCTCTCCTAGAGTCTCTACTAAGGAACACAGATCTGCCAGCACCTTGATTTTAGTCCTGGGACATCCACGGGACTGGCCCACAGAGATAAAAGACAAGAAGTTTGTTTTAAGCTGCCAATGGTAATTTGCCATGGCAGTGACAGAAAAAAACAGTGGCTATACATTGGGATGTGTTTCATAACTGAACATAACTTCCTTGGCTCTCTGGTGTCCCTAATTGGCTTGGTGGCTGTCAGTGGTAGAGAAGCCCCTTTTCAAGGGTAGCTACATGCTGTTGGTTGGGAGAGCATCCTTCCTCTGGTTCCACCTGCTTTTTGGCCCTGGGCTTACTTCTCTGCTCACATCCCCGGGCCAGGGATTGCTAGAGGCTAGCCTTTGTAGGAAGCACCAGGTGCTCTCTACTGCTTGCTAGCAGCCTCTGGCCTCTCACCCCAAGCAGGAGGTCCATTTATTAATCACCTATTCTATGCAAGGAACTTGAAAGATTTCATTTAGTTGTAACAACTTTCTGAATTAAATAAAGTCCCATTAGATCGATAAGAAATCTGAGATTCAGAGTGAGTATGCGCTCACCCCAGGCAACTAAGCAAGAGTTCGGTGATTAAACCCAGGGAAAGATGCTCCTCTTTTCTCCTCCAAGAATCCTCCTGGGGCTGGCAAGTTGCTGTGAGCTCCAGCTAACGTCTTCAGTCCACACTGGTCCAGCAACATGCATGGGTCTCCCCTTGCAAAGCTTGAGTCAGTGCCTCCTGCCTGAATGTGCCCTTCACGGTTCCTTTCCATTATCCAGTGGCAGATTGGCGTGTGCAGGTTGCCACCAGGATCCTCCAGCTGGAGGGACCGTGCTGATCTCTCCTGTCAGAACATTTATGGGGAGTCCTGCTTATGTCAGACCATCTTGGGCGAGTCCTCCTTACTTCCTCTTTCCTCCCAATTCCCCTTGCAACAAGGTCTGAGTGTTAATGTTGGAGTCAGTAGGGAGGATGTCCAGGAGAGGCTGCGTATTTCTTACCAGCTCTTCTTTAAAACTTAACTCTTCTTCCTTCCTCCTTTTTTCCTTCTCTTCCCTCCTCCCTCTTTCTCCCTCCTTTCTCTGCCTTCCTCTCTCCTTCTCCCACCCTCCCCCTCCTCCTCTTCTCTCTCCTAGTCTGTTTTATAATTTAAGTCCCAGCAGGGGAACGAAGTCAGTCCTCGTCACCCGTACTGTGATCCCTAGTGGTCAGCATCCTTTGAACCTAGCAGCTTGGTCCAGACACAGGTGTTTTTGTTCTTAGCAATCTTTGTGAGGTTGGTAGCAGAGAAAGGGAAAAGAGTGGGTCATTTGATTGCTCAGGTTTTTCGTGTATAAAAAGTAAAACTCTACCACAAGTTTTTGGGTAGATTCCAACAACTAGGATGTCACGAAGACAGGTTTTCCCCAGGGTTTCTGTCACCTGAGGTCCATTCAAGGACCTGTGCCCTTTTTAGAGTCATGGGGGTTGGATTTGCTTTTTCCCTGGCTCCTTTGGGCCTCGGTTTCCCTATTTGAGGCCAGAAGAAATTTGTAGCATAAAAACAACACAGTCCTGGTGGAAGACCATTGACACTTTTATCCTACAGCCTCCTTGAAGTTTTATTCAATCAGTTCTCTCAGGGCCTGAAGGGGATGGACCCATGGCAGACCTGTATTTGCTGCTATAGGAGCCACCTTGGCTTTCTGTAGAGCTGAGCCCCTGATTGACACTTTGAGCCTGGGAAGTCTCTCATCCAACTTGGAATGGGAATCAGAAACACTGAACAGAGTTCCTCTGGGGTCCTTCCGAGGTTACCCAGAAGAGTAGACCCAGCCTTCGATTTGACCTTCGATCAGAGGCATTTGAAGTCCATCTTCCAGCACGCTCCAGTGACTCTGCTGTCCTACCACACATGGCAACTGGCCTGCGCCCTTCCTGGCTCTTCTTCCACCCTGCAGTCCTGGGCTCCAGCTCTGGGTTCCAATTCTCTCTGGCCTGTGTCTACTCCTGCACATTTTTCATTTACTGATTTTATGGCTATGGCCAACAGCTTTCTGCTAACCTTTTGGTGAAACAAT
>CAUYRH010047522.1:0-25387 GCA_963574655.1 Perodicticus potto
TTGAGACAGAGCCTCAAGCTGTCACCCTGGATAGAGTGCCGTGGCATCACAGCTCACAGCAACCTCCAATTCCTGGGCTCAAGCGAGTCTCTTGCCTCTGCCTCCCAAGTAGCTGGGACTACAGGCACCCACCACAACGCCCGGCCATTTTTTGGTTGCAGCCGTCATTGCTGTTTGGCAGGTCTGGGCTGGATTCGAACCCGCCAGCTCAGGTGTACGTGGCTGGCGCCTTAGCTCGTTGAGCCACAGGCGCCGAGCCAAGTAATACAATTTCTAAGGAATGTTCTGTGACAATAGCAATCAAATTTTAAAACACAAGTACCTTTTGACAAACAAATATTTCTACAGTTATACATTCATATGAACTGCTAAAGATATGTACCATGATAAGTTTTGAATTATTTGTATGTAAATGGAGAGCACCAAAATCAGCCTAAATGCAATCAGCGGGGACTTGGCAAATGCACGGTTAAACATCCACAGAATGGAATGATATTTAACTGTTTGTACATAGAAAAGCTCTCCATGGGAACCCGTAAAGATATTGCTACAGTGTGAAGTTTAAAGTGAGGTGTGGGACAGTGTGCAAAGAACATCACCGGCAGTAGAGAAGAGGTGAGTCAGCAGCAATGTTTGCAGAGATTTGGAATCTCCCTGGATATGCTCATCATCTCTGCGGACAGAGGCTGAGAGGGAGGTACTCCAGGAGGTGGTTATCTTTCAAAGTATAATTGTTTGTAGCTTTAATTCTTTTTATTCATCTGTACAAGAAAGGGTGCAATGACAGGTGTGTGCTGGACAGCACATAAAAGTAAAGCAGATATTGTCTGAGAACTTGCAAGGGGGGGCGTTAATTGACAGAGATAAAATTAATGTCAACAGCATGCTGTGTTAAGAGATGAGATAAATAAGGGTGCACACAAGGTGCTGTGGAAGCCAGAGAAGAAGCTCCTGAAGCCAGACAATTGGATAAGATTTCTGGAGAAAAAGACACACAGAAATTGAGCTGACTAGCACTCTGGGATGCTGAGGCAGGTGGATTGCCTGAGCTCACGGGTTCGAGGCCAGCCTGAGCAAGAGTGAGATCCCATCTCTAAAAATACCTGGGTGTTGTGTCAGGCACCTGCAGCCCCAGATACTTGGGAAGTTGAGGCAAGAGAATCACCTGAGTCCAAGAGTTTGAGGTTGCTGTAAGCTGTCATGCCACGGCACTCTACCTAGGGCAACATAGTGAGACTAATGTCTGAAAAAAAGATAGAAATTGAACTGAGAATTAGGCAGCAGAGCTATTGGCAAAGCTATTCCAAACATACAAAAAGAAGAAAAGGAAATAATCAGAGGAAAAATCAATGAATTTTTGGGAGAATCTCAAGTATTTCTGGATAAGTAGAGTTCGGGGAGCAGTGAAGTTGAAAGGTAAGGTAAAGAGTTATTTGAGGCCCATACTATGAAAGACCTTAGATGCTGGATGTTATCTTCATAGAAAGGGTGAGTCAGTAATGGTAGGAAATAGAAGAAGACTGTGTGGTGGCAGAATGGGACTTCAAAGGCACGACATAAGGCTTTACATTTAAACTAAGGCAAACCACAGAAAGTCCCAGAATAGACAGACATGCATTCAGTTGCCTTTGTTCAAAAACCCAGACAACGACACTGCCACCAGTAGTTACCATTGTTTCACGTAAGGTCTGGCGGTAGACATCTCACGTCTGTTCAGCACTTGATGACACCAATGAGGATCCAGGTTCTTGTTTCCTTCTTCTCTACTACTGTTAGAAAGGTTGACTTGTCATGTGATTGTAGAGTTGTCACTGCCAATCCAGGCATCATTGCTCTACTGAAGGCAGGAAGGAGGCAGGGAAGTGAGCCAAAAAGTTGTGTTTTGTTTGTTTGTTTTTTTAATGTGAATTTTTTCCCACTATAATAAGGAAACCCCCTTACAGGAGATTGCTCTTACATCTCATTAGCAGCAGGCTCCCTCTAGACACACCATCACTAAGGGGAATGAGGTTACACTCCCTAGTTTAGTCCAGTGTAGGGTTCATCTCCTGGGGTGTAGAAAAAAATTTCTACCCTGAGATCAAGTACTCTTCATAGACTGTTTACACTGTTTAGGGTATATAATACATACAGGGTCTATTAGTAGAGAAGGAGGGCGGATGACTGCCAGTTGGTCATAGGCTCCAATTTAGAAAAAATGCAACCTGCTGAGTAGCTCTAGAACTTTTCATGAATTCACTGTAACATCATCAGAAGTAACCTGAGTACTTCATTTCCCTTTCATACTTCTTTCTGACTTGGTTTCAAGTATACAACCATTTTCTTGCAGTGTAACTAGAATCACAGCGGAGGGCAACTCTGTATCAGTTTTCTATTACTGCGTAACAAATTACCACAAATGTAGTGGCTTAAAATAACACGAATTTATGCTCTGACAGAGTCCATGAGTCAGGAGTCCAGGTGTAGTTTCTAAGTCCTTTGCTCAGGGTCTGAAAAAGCTGCAATCTCATTTGTGACTTTGGGGTTCCTTCCAAGTTCACTGGTTGTTGGCAGAATTCACTTCCTTGAGTTTTGGTGGCTGAGATGCTTAATTTCTGGAGGTTACATCTTTCCAAAGGCAGTGCATAATGTGGGTGCTTACTTCTTTCAGACAAGCAGGAGTGCATCTCTCTCACTAGGAATTTCTCTGTCCAGTTGACGAGAATGGAGTTTTTATCAGATATGGCTTAATCAATATAGTGATGAGCCCATCCAATTCGCTGGCCTGCCTGCACTCAACCTGAGGTGTGGTACTAGTGGGCAGGTATCTTGGGGGCTGTCAAAGAATTTTGCTTTTCATATCTCAGAACTTGTAATTTGGTTTATTTTCCACTAAAGGGTGACTTATAACTTATTTCCTTTATTTTAGTACTTTATATAGTGCTCAATATCTGACACATGTTTTTCTCTAATAATTTTTATATTCAAATTTGTTTTTCAATAAAAAATTACCCATAATGACATTTGCACTCTCATTTCCACATCTTTCCAGCATCCTGTCACACAGTTTTCATTCAATACCTGCTTGTGTTCTAAAAGGAAAAAAATAAGTTTTATAGTATTTTTTCATGAACACAACAAAATCTCTAGCAAAAGAAAAGTTTTTTTCGATACTAGTTTCTTTCTTTCTTTCTTTTTTTTTTTTTTTTGAGACAGAGTTTCACTTTGTCACCCAGAGCAGATGCTGTGACATCTCAGCTCACAGCAACCTCAAAGTCGTGGGCTCAAGTGAACGTCTTGCCTCAGCCTCCCTAATAGCTGGAACTACCGGCACGTGCCACAATGCCTGGATATTTTTAGAGATGGGATCTCGCTCTTGCTCAGGCTGGTCTTGAACTCCTGAGCTCAGGCAATATATCCACCTTGGCCTCCCAAAGTGCTGAGATTAGAGACAGGTGTGAGCCATCATGCCCAGCCCTCATACTAGTTTTTAAATAAATAAATGCAGAGTATATCAAAACTATTATTTATACAACTATTGACAGAGACTAAAAGGAATTGTAATCTCATTACGAAAAAAGACATACTCTCACAGCAAATTAAATAACAATAAAATATTTAAATTGAAATCAGACCCACAATGCAGATCAAACCGCAAGATTGTATACATTATTAATTGTCAAATTAATCCTAAAGGCAGTATGAGTTTAGAGGACAGTGTTTGGATTGTGTATTGCAGTGACACAAGCTGCCCAAACTTTAGTGGCTTAAAACAATGACAATTTTATTATGTCTCACAATGATGTGTGTCAGGGGTTTGAGCAAAGCTTAATTGGCAATTCTTCTGCTCCAAGGAGGATCAGATGATGGAGTGGTACCCAGTTGGGGCCGCGAAGAAGGATCCCTCACAAATCTGGCACCTCACTGCTCCTTGGTCTCTCTCTTTCTGTTTATATAGCATCACGTTGTTCAGAGCTGTCAAAACAACCCAAAAGGAGGCTACAGCTTATACATACCCCTAGATCAACCATCCGTAGCCATATAACTAAAACTTACGCTATCCTGATTTCCCAGTAACACAAACTCTAACCGTAAGAAAACTTAAGCTTTCCTTCCTTGTCAGTATGATAAAAATAAACCAATCAGCTCCAAACAAATAAACTTACACAGCTCTACTTGCCCTGAAAGGGATGTAAGTTTTAGTAGCCAATCACAACCGAGATCACTGCCCTTCCTCACTGATGCTGTTATAAGCGGTACTATAACCCTTGTGAGCAAGGAGCTCTTTATCACATTCAGTTTGAGGTCTCCCGGTCTGTGAACTGTTCTTTTGTATTTACAATAAACTCTTATATTCATTTTTTTTACCTGATCTGGTTTTATTTTTAACAGTTTCTGGTGTCAGAAGTGAGATCCAAAGGAGACCCTTGGTAAGCTCCAAAGGCGATGAGTAAACCAGGTGTCAGTACCCACAGAGCCCATTACACTCACTCCTCCTGCTCTCCATGGCATTCAGATCTAAGACCTGCTCTCTGCATTTTGAGCCTTTCAATTTTACTGTGCTTACTTGTGCTTTGTTGAGCATCCTTGTGCCTCATTGAAGTTTCTTCTGTCTTAAGGGGAGCAAAACTGTTATTCCCTTTGTCTGTCTGTAAAAGGAGAAAATCTGTTATTCTCTGTGTTTTGGACTGCAGTAGAATTACCGGGTGATGTGGGAGAACAAAATTCAGTTGTTCTTTGTATCAATCTCCTTTGTAAAATGGTACTTGCTATATCTTTTCCTATGTAATCACTGTAATATTCATTATGGTGAATCCTTGCTATGTGACTGTAATGGAAAAAATATCTTGAAGTCATAAATGATATGTGTGGGAAACACTAAATGACGACATCTCAAGATGTGCAAAGCAAACAGGATGCCCAGGGCAGCAGCAACAGTGGCTGACCTGGGACACAGAGCAGGGCATGTGAACTGCAACAAATTTTAGACACACCCATAGCAGAACAGGGCCTGTGTGTTAGCAGCAACAATTATAACCATAAGCAAAACAAATTAATCACTTAGCTAGGAAGAAATAGCTAAGGCAGCTAGCTACCAATTAGAGCAATAAATAGTAGGTGTCAAAGCCCTTGTTCCCCATAGTAGATACATCAACATGGGAAAACAGTCAAGTGGGCACTTTCTCACATCCTGCCACACAGTGTAACATTTATTGTAACCTTTTCTTTTACATTTCTTTGTTTGGATCTCAATAAATACTCACTGGAAACTGGAGTTGGGGCAGAACTTGGACAGTGCCTGGACCCCCCAGGATCTCTCGGTTGCAGGACTTCCAAGTAGTTGCATCTTCACTCCTCGTCATTCTCAGGAATAGGAGACTCGTCTTGCCTCGGGGCTCCCTATACACACATTCATTTTAGATTATTTAAGGCAAAGATAGGTTGCACCTGGTCCATGACTTGTAACCTTCTTTGATCTGACACCTCTACTTCTTATGTGTATATCCACTATGGATCAGAATCTTGTGCCTTTATTTGAAATAAACAAATAAATAAATAAGACATTTAACAAAGGATAATTTGGGACTGCAGTGATCACTTTGGGGAACGTTTAACTTAGATAAAATCCTTCCTATTGGGGATACTATTGGAAAGAAAGGAACTGAAACCTCTCAAAAACAATGAAACACACTCTTTGATACGCAGAGGCTTATAAAAGATGGAATGACTCCAAATAGCCTCTATAAAATAATTTCTTCAATGCACAAATATAACAATAATTTAAAAGCTAAAACTTAGGCTGACTCTACAGACTTCCCTCCTGTGGATCCCTTTGCTTCTTTTTATCTTCCACCTCATGATTATTTTGAACCAATTAACCCCCTTGATTTCTTGTCTTTTCCGCTTGAACCTCCACAACAAATTAGCCCCTCCAATGAGCTATAATAGCTGAATTTAAACCTTGGTCTTCCAGAGAATCCTAAGCCATTATAAACGATTTTTGTGATCCAAAAGAAATCAAACCAAATTTACCGAAGAATTAAAAATTCTCCTAGGAAAACTCATGAGCCAATGCTTTTGATTTGCCTCAATTCATCCAAATGATAGTAGCCACAGGAGATAATTGAAAATGGTAGAAAAATCCTGTTGGGATAATCCTACTAGATGTCTCGAGGATCATCCTAAGCTTGCCTTTAAATGGGGAATACAAAGGGCCAGAAAGATGGGCCAATACGTATTAGAAGCCGTCCCCCAAGTATTTCCAATAAGAATAGACCGGGCTGTAATCCAATCTTGTAACCAGAGTGAATCTGCTAAAGACTATCAACTCCACACAGAGGAAAATGTCAAACAGTTAAGTATTCTGGCCTTAAAAGCCAGGAGGATGATGAGCTGTATCGGCACAGGTTGTTAGGGGACAACACACTGACTTACTAAAGAAACCTAAATTACAAAGGGAGGTAACTCCCCTAACAGAACTGCAACATCTGGTAGAACAGACGTTAGATTAGAAAAGGAACCATCAGGCAAACAAACCAACGACTACAATTACAGCAGTTGCAGAGACCTTGACCTGTCTTTTCAAAACCTAATCCCAATTTGCCCCTATTGATGGAGATGCCTGTGGTTACTGGAAAGCAGAAGGAGCATTGACAAAAACACTACCTCTTGCTAAGTACGAGAAAACCGGAACAATCCACACATCTTTTCAACGACTCTCAATGTTGATGGGGCTCCAAGGGCTTGCTTAGTAAGCGGCTTCCAACAATTCCTTTAAATCAATGATGAGAAACCAAACTTAAAATAAATGGAGTAATCTGTACTGTGTTGGTAGGGACCAGAGCAACTCTTTCTGCTTTAAACTTTAACATGATAAATCAAGTTCTTTCTGAGAGTAATAAAAATATCTTGGTGGTGAGAGTTTCAAATTAAGTTCAAAGGGTTCCTATATAGGAACTCATAATTGCCACCCTTGGCCCTTTTCCTGAGAATCATGCCTTCCTGTGAATCTCCTGGATAGAGATCTGTTTTCCTAATTGGGAGTCCCATAAAATTCTCCTCTGGAGAAATGACCTCAGAAAGCTCAGATTTATCAAACATTAAAACACTGTGGGATCTCCAGGCCCAAATTGACTGTTATAAGGTGACCATTAAATTCCATAAATGTACAAATATATACCTTTCTGAAATTTCTGACATTCTTCTGCAGCTGTGGGAAAGATTAAAACCATGGAACCTGCTAAAATTCTAATTGACCTTTTTAAACTGCTTCCTAAGTTACCTGGACCGCACCCTCGGAAGGCTGAAGCAGTAAGGGCCTCATTAGGAAAACAGAGGACCTGATAAACCCTGGAGCAACTCCACACACTAGTCCTTGCTAGACTCTCATCTCATCTGTCAAGAAATCCCACAGGTAGTGAGGCAGATCTTCACAGAACCTTAGACTTTACAGCTGTAAAGAAAATTGTAATACCAAGATTCCCCGTGGTACCAAGTCCAAATCCTTTGCTTGCAGTTCACAGGAGTAGAATATATGAGGCCTGTCCGGAAAGTATCCAGCCATGTAGGTTTCTATTTTTCATATGACATGGCTGGATACTTTATAGACAGCTCTCGTATTCTATGTCCTGTACGTGTGTATGTACATATTCCTACGGACAAAAACTGTCAATATCTGTTTGCTTTTACTTGGAAAAATCCTCAGTGAACTTGGACAGTAATGTCCCAAGCATTAACCAAAGCTCACGTATACGTTTTACAAGTTTTACATCAGGATTTGAACACTGAAATTTCCTAGAAATTCTACCTTGATTCAATATACAGATGATGTACAGCCTTGTTCTTCAACTAAAAAGACTCATAAATTGACTTAATGTAACTGTTACAACAACTGGCTTATTGAGGGCTGTGAGCACTCTTGAGATAAGCTTTGATTTTCACAAGAAGTACACTATCTAGGTCACGACTTCTTGGCAAAAGGAATCTTTCTGTCTCCAGAATAAATAAATATTATTTAAAAAATATCCTCAACCTATGACTAAAAGGCGACTTGAAGGATTCCTCAGATTTGCGGGATATTACAGATCCTATTCCTGGCCTCGCCAATGTATGAACTAACTAAAAACAGTGTGTAGGAACTTCTTCCTTGGAAGACAAAGCATGAGAAGGCCCTTACTGAACTAAAACAGGCTTTGCAAAATCCTCCTGGATTAGGCTTATTCCAAGGCCTTCACCATGAATGAAATGATCAGGCTCTGGGAGTCCTCATTCAAAAGCATGACAGACAAAATAGACCCACAGCTTAGGATAGACTATAGTTAGATCTGGTAGTTAGGGTATATTCAAATTGCTTAAAGGCAGTAGCATGATGTTAACATTGTAGACTCTTCTTCAGAACTTGTTCAGGCAACAACTTATGGCTGCAAGTTTCTTATGCTATAGAAAGCTTGCAAAATACTAAATGCAGGCAGTATTTCTCAGCCAGGAGGCTAACATTTTACAAGATTCTACAAATCTGCATATTCTTTGTCATCACTCTTTAAATTCTGCTACTCTCTTACCTTTACCTGATGAAGGAGAGACTCATAGCTGTGTCAAAGTGATTTGTCAAAAATTTGACTTCTAAATAGGATTTAAAAGAAGTCCCATTCCCAGTACAGAACTGGTGCTTCACATTGAGGGCTCCTATGCCACAAATTGTGAAGGAAAATCTCAAGCTGGGTATACAGCTACAACCCTAAATTAATTATTATAAAGAGGAATTCTTTCCAAATTCAAGTTAGCCCAAACTGCAGAATTATTTGCCCTTATCTGAGCCTATAAAATAGCACAAGACAAAGCTGTAAATATATGTATCTGTACTGATGCCAGCTAGGCTTCTGGAGTAGCCTGTGATGTTGGTTTACTACCAAAGCAGAGGGGCTTCTCAGACATCAGATCATACGCCTATAAAGAAAGGGCCTTAGGTTGTTGATTTTCTCTCTGTATGATTGTGGCCTTCAAAAGTAGCTATCATCAAAACTGAAACTCATAGTCACGAAAGATAACCCAAACATCAGCAAAACGGCATGATTAATTTCCATGCTAGAGTTGCCACCCCCAAAAATGTTTCAACTAATCAACCACACACCTTGAGTAAAATCCATCTAGGACGTAAAGGGAATTCAACACTTACAATGATGATAGAAATATGCCCTAGAAACTGGGGGGGGAGGTAACATTACATAAGTAAGGGATGTAAAATGGTTGAGGAATTCTGGGACTGCTAGACAGCTGTCTGATACTTCCTGAAGCCCTAAAGTTGCCAATCTTCTGAGCTATCCATACTTTTATGTATAATGGAGCTAATCAAATGATTCAAACTCTTATAAAATATTGGTAGGGAGACTTCAAAAATTGCTGCATGTTTTTGTTTATTGGTTTTTTCTTTGGATAGAGTCTCACTGAGTCATTTTGGGGTTGAGTACCGTGGCATTATAGCTCACCACAACCTTAAATCCTGGGCGTAAGTGATCTTTTTGCTTCAGCCTCCCGTAGTACCAGTACTACTGGAGGTAGTAGTAGTAGTAGTAGTATAGTACCAGAATAGCTGGTACTATAAGCGCCTGCCACAATGCCTAGCTAGTTAGACATGTTTATAATCATGATTAATTTATCAAACCCATAATCTTGTGAAGACCAAGGAATAAGTCCCCAGGAATAACTCAGTCACCATCACATCCATTTGAACACTTGCAAATGAACTTTGTTCAATGTCCACCTCAAGCTTTTGGTTCCAAACAGGCAGCATAGAAGCAAGCCGGCTTCACTCTAACTACCCCTGCCCTTGTGGGAACAAAAAACAAATATACATCACTGAGATTATCACCCCAAATCCCAGAACTCAAGTATGAAAATGAGATGGTTCCCAGGGCCACAAAGAAGTAAAAAAAACTACCAATGTACAAATTACAGGGTATTGAACATAGGGTTCATGTCTGTTACATTAAAAGAGCTACCTGGGGCTCTTAGACTTGACACTCTACAACTAAATTACAATTAAGGATGTTCAAAGAAAAAGTTTTTTCCAGAAGCGAATGATGACACAAGGTAGACTGCTTTTACCTAAGAACACAGATGATGAACTCGCTGGATTTCCTTTGATTTTTCTAGGTTAGTAGTAACTTTGCTACTTTTTTAAACCAACATAAAATATTTCAACTTGTATTTCCTGTCCTTCTAGGCTTCTTCATCCCACAGACTGAATGCCCACTAAATTCTACCTTAGCGAAGTCAACACAAAGGCTCCTTTATGAACCAGAATGATTGCTGGTCATGTAGCCATTGAAATGCTTGGGAAGAATCTTGGTTAATACTAGAGTAAGTTTCCATTCAAGCTTGGGTCACCAACATGAAAAAGTTTGGCATCATTACCTTGAAAAATCAGATCATTCAAATTATACTGATGACCAGTTGGTTTGGCACTGGGAAGAAATATTAGAAGCCCAACGATGGCCCACATCTCCTACAAAATTGCTACTAGTAATTTCTCTCTCTGTGTAGAAACCTTAGTGGTCTTGGATCTGATTTAGGTGGGATCGACAGCTCACTCTGTTATCAGTCCTGCTGGTTTGATTCATATGATGGAGACTGGACTCACATATAGTGACATAGACCTAAAAACAGAAAATGACAATGCAACCCTTAATTACTCAATTATTGCGAGGGGTCCCCAAGTGGCTGGCGACTCAGATGTAGAGTCCGCTATTGAAATGGTATGTGGCAGGACATGACTACAAGCTCTTAGTGGCAAGTAGCAAAGACACTTTATTTTTCCCCAGCTTAAATAGCCAGGTCTGCACATATACACTATTAATCAATAATCACATGAATGCATTATAAACTTGATTATTTTTCTCATAAAACCTATAAATCTACTGACTAACAAATACACATTCCTCCTTGTTTTTCACTTAACTCTAAAAAATAATAATTTCACAAAATATGTTTTGACTATTTTACCTTTAACTGGTAAGTCACAGGGCCACAGCAGGGGAAAGAGTTAATTATATTTTCAATCTCTCCGGGGCCCAAGGCCACCTGGAGGCAGAAACTCATTGTCTTGCTAAACCACAGCTTGCAGGTTCCTAAAACTTACTGATGACAAGCTTTGCATGCCTCAGCCTCTGGCCCTGTCACTGAGGCTGGACTTTCACATCCAAAGCCTTCAGGCTTAATGTCTGCCGTGTCACTGCAGCTGGATTTTCACATCCAAGGCATCCAGGCTTAACGACCTATTGTTTGAGTGCAGCCTAGGCCCCAGAGTTACTGTGTAAAGCAAGCAACTTGTCACTGCTCTTTCTCAGCCAGGTGGGCACAGAGACATATAGGCTTTTAGCCTATACTCAATGAGAGGAGACATTGGTTTAATGCAAACTCTGAAGGCAAATGGAATGCCCCTGTAATACAATTGTGTGAGATCAACAACAGGTATGTATACTGGATAGATCAAAATTCAGGGTGCATCCGAAAGAAACTAGTCTTACTAATTGGTAAGGATATGCATGGATTGCTTTCCCAGTCCATTGAAATGTCTTTTGTTGTTATCCTAGTATAAACCACACCAGTCATTTGAACTGACAGTGTACAAATGCCAATGTGACAAAAAAATAATCCCAATCTTCATATCTCACATAAGTTGTAGGTAGTAGGATCAACTTTAAAACTCTTTGTATCTGGCGAGCATGGTGGCTCACACCTGTAATCCTAGAACTCTAGGAGGCCGAGGCGAATGGCTTGCTTGAGCTCCGGAATTTAAAACTAGCCTGAGCAAGAGCAAAAACCCATCTCTACAGAAAAACTAGCTGAGCATGGTGGCCAGCACCTGAAGTCCCAGCCACTCAGGAGGCTGAGGCAAAAGGATTGCTTGAGCCCAAGAGTTTGAGGTTGCTATGAGCTATGGATGATGCCATGGCACTCTACCTAGGGTGACACAGTGAGACTCTGTCTGAAAAACAACAAGAATAACAACAAAAAAGCACAAAAAACCCTCCAAACCTTGTTATGTCAATAACACTGTATAATTAGTTCTTTGCAGTTTTATTAATTCTGGACACTCTGTTTGGGTTACTCCCACTCCTAATAACCAGATATAACTTTCTAAATGCTAGTCCTATTTTTAACTTGGAATTAATTTACACATAGAGGAACACCCTACCCCCCAAAATGAATTTCTTATGAGGTTCCAAATTCAGTTATATAGAAGAAGGCTGGATTTCATTCTTTCCTTAGAGTACTGTTCCCTAGACTAGGAATGGTTGGACTATAAAGGTTTGCATCTGCATTTCTGCAGCTCTAAAAAATAACCACAATCTAAAGTGAGCTTAATATCAGTTGTACTCCAAACAGGAGAGCTCTTGCTACTCAAAGCTTGACAAAGAGGAGCCTTTGTTCTTAGAAGAGAAAAGTGCTGTTTTGATGTCGGGAAGTCAGGAATTGTATCTCCAAATTGTAAAGATCCGAACGATCAGACCTGAGTGTTCCACCCAATTAGGGAGGCGCAATCAACTGAACTATTTATCTGGTTAAATCTCAGTTCTTGGGGACTTGGCTTCAGGGTATTTTTCAAGCTCTTGGTATCCTCCTATTAGCCATATCGATAATCTCCCTTGTACATTATGCCCTATCAATAGTCTTAAATGGTTGTTGACAGTCATTGACTTGTCAGATGATCTCCATGAGGACTGGACAAAATGACCTGAATTTGAATTACTGGAAGACCTATTGAAGTTCTGGTTTCTGATCTTTAGATGACCACGAAGAGAGGAACATGTGGTGACAGAAAATAACACCTAATAGCTGGTCTCATTCTCAGTTCAACTCAGAGACTGACCAAAAGGGGAGGAATTGCCAAAGTATGGTCAAAATTGAGGCCACATTTTCGGGGCCACATAACTCAAACGTAAGCCATTTTTTCTTTCTTTTTATTAGATAAGAGTCTCACTCTGTTGACCTGGGTGGAATGCTGTGGCATCATCAGAACTCATAGCAACCTCATACTCTTGGACTCAAGCAATCCTTTTGCCTCAGCCTCCCTATAAGCAAATTCCTGAGCTCCACTATGCCAGGTTTGCTGTTTTGTTTATTTGTTGTTTCGTTTTTTCCTTTTTCTCACAGAGACAAGGTCTTGCTCTTGCTCAGGCTGGTCTCCAACTCCTGAGCTGAAGAGATCCTCCCTCCTTGGCCTCCGAGAGAGCTGGGATTATTGCTCTGAGCCACTGTGCCCAATCCCTTAATCCATCTTGATTCCACAGAAATGAGAGCTCTAACCATAAATAATACTTAAACTTTTTTTTACCTGGTCAGTATGATAAAATTGAACCAATCAGTTATGGACAAATATGCTTACATAGCTCTACTTGCCCTAAGAGTATTTGTGCTTTTTTTGTTTGTTTTTGAGACTGAGTCTCACTCTGTTGCCGTAGGTAGAGTGCCATAGTATCACAGCTCCTAACAACCTTGGGCTCAAGCGATCCTCTTGCCTCAGCCTCCTGAGTAGCTGGGACTACAGGTGCTGGCTACAACACTTGGCTATTTTTGTTTGTTTGTTTTTTTGTTGGGGTTCATTGAGGTACATAGAGCCAGGTCACATTCATTGCTTTTGTTAGATAAGGACCTTCTTATATTTGTGTCCCAACTATTTTCTTTTAGAGATGGGGGTCTCACTCTTGCTCCAGCTGGTCTCAAACTCCTGAACTCAAGCAGTCCACTAACCTTCACCTCCCAGAAGGGTAGGATTGCAGGTGTGAGCCACTGCCCCAGTTGCCCTAAGCATTTTTAATAGCCAGTCACAATAGAGATCAACGCACTTCCTCATTGGTGCTTTATTAGCTGTGCTGTAATTGTCATGAATCAATCTTCTTTACCAGTTTCGATCTGAAGTCTCCTGGTTTGTGGACTGTTCTTTTGTATGCACAATAAACTCTGATATTCCTTCCTAACTTGATCTGATTTTATTCTGACAGGGCTGTCTGCATAGTTTGGGCTTCCCACAGCCTGATGGTTTCAGGGTAGAACAGTAGTACTTCTAACTTGGCAGCTGTCTTCTAAAGAGCAAGAGTTCCAAGAGAAGGGAAATGGAAGATCTCATGGTCTGGAGCTAGAAGCCCAGGCGTGTTACTTTAGCAATACTCAGTAGTTTAGAGTCACAGAGCCCACTCATGTGAAGAGGAGAAAATATAAGACCTTCTTCCCCTTCAATGCACCTTAGGATGAGGAAAGTATCAAAGTGCTTATGGCCACATTTATTTCACCATGGAGGAAAAGGTCAATTTGTATCAGAAAGTTCAGAAAAACATATACAGGGAAGAGGGTAGATAAGCTGGTTTTAAAGGTTATGGAGCATTTGAAAGAGTGGAGTGTGAATAGGCAAAAAAAAAAAAAAAAAGTCAATACCCTGGTCTTCCTTCTCCTTCTGCCCCAGGGCTAGAACACCTGCCAGTATGTAGCTGCACTTAAGTGTGGCTGGTGTCATCTGTCTCCACAATGTCCCCTAAGAAACAGGCTCAGGCTGGGGGCAGCAAAAGGCAAAGCAGAGAAAGAAGATTATTGAAAACAAAACTTGGGGTTTAAAGAATAAGAAAGGGACAAAGCAGCAGAAGTTTATCAAGGCTGTCACACATCAAGTTAAATTTGGTCAACAAAATCCGTATCAGGCAGCACAGAGAGAAGATAAAAAGAAACTCAAGAAAAATAAGAAGAAGACAGAATTGCAGCAGCTTCATGAGCTGTTCAATCCTGTAGTTGCTGCTCAAAAAACTAAGAAAAAAAAGATTCCAAATCTGTGGTTGTGCGGATTCCAAATTTGTGAACTAGAAGAAGAATAATTAAACACATTTGATTTAGAAGAATGACACCAAACAGGTCACTGAAAAAGATTAAGTCAGTTCAGCATAAGTTGTAATTGACTACATTAATTTTTTTGTACTGAAAAAGATAAGTGTAAGTTTTCACATGACTTGATTCTGGATAGAAAATGTGAAAAGAGAAGTGTTTACATTAATGCAAAAGATAAAGAACCTGAAAAAGATACTATGAATAACTGAGATGAGAAAAAGTTGGAAAAAGCAGTGAAAAAGAAGCTTGGTGAGGTAGAAAAGAGAAAACCAAAAACTCAAATAGTATGCAAGCATTTTCTTGCGGCTATTGAAAACAACAAGTATGGCTGGTTTTCGGTATGCCCTGGAGGGGGTGATAATATTTGCATGTATCATCATGCACTTCCTCCTGGATTTCTGTTGAAAAAGGATAACAAGAAAGAAGAAAGAAGAGGAAAAAGATGAAATTTCATTAGAAGATCTAATTGAAAGAGAGCATTCTGTCTTAGGTCCAAATGTTACCAAAATTATTCTAGTACTCTGGAATCTTTTCTTGCATGGAAGAAAGGAAAGACTGATGAACTTGAGCAAGATATGAACATAAGGAACTTCAAAGCAGGAAAAGCATTCATGATCAGTGGCCAACAAGTGTTTGAATTTTGTCCTGAACTGTTCAATGATGATGAGGAGGAAGCAGATGACACTCATTTCAGTCAGGGAACAGGTGGTGATAAAGTTGATGATTCAGTAATCGTAAAGGACATAGATTTAAGCCTATGTATCCCAAAAGATGTAGATGAGATAGGTTTTTTTGTAGCCAGCCTAGAAAGATTTAGCACATGTGCTTCAGACAAAGTTGACAACAAATTAAGTGAAGCCTCTGGAGGTAGGGTTGAAAATGGTGAAAGAAGTGACTTTGAAGAGGACAATGAAATTGAGGGACGGGAAAATGGAGCCATCGATGCTGTTCCTGTTGATGAAAATATTTGTACTGGGGAAGATTTGGATGAACTAGAAGAAGAATTAAACACACTTGATTTAGAAGAATGACACCAAACAGGTCACTGAAAAAGATTAAGTCAGCTCAGTGTGAGTTGAAATTGACTACATTCATTTTTTTCTGCCTAGAATGAACAGGATGTTTATGTCTCATGCTGATTCTGGAGGGGGAAAAAAAAAGGAATACTCTTCCTATGTCTTCTCTTCTCACTTTAACTACAACTCATAGTAAGTTCAGAGTAGTTTATGATAAATTGAAAATACAGCGATTATTCAGAAAATGATTGATTGATGTAACTGTCTACTCAAGTAGGAAGTGTAACTGCTTTGCCAGCTTTTGGTTTTAGTTGGGCATGTGTTACTACCAGGAACCACATAAATTTACATTTAACATACCCTTTAATTGACATAGTTTTTTTTTTTTTTTTTGTAGAGACAGAGTCTTACTTTATCACCCTCAGTAGAGTGCCGTGGCGTCACACAGCTCATAGCAACCTCCAACTCATGGGCTTAGGCGATTCTCTTGCCTCAGCCTCCTGAGTAGCTGGGACTACAGGCGCCCACCACAACGCTCGGCTATTTTTCTGTTTTGCAGTTCAGCTGAGGCCGGGTTTGAACCCACCACCTTCGGTATATGGGGACAGCACCCTACTCGATGAGCCACAGGTGCCGCCCCTATTTGACATAGTTTTTAATGGATGATTTAATTTTCTCAGTATTTATATGTTTAAAAGGCCACCTAAAATAAGAGCACTGTACTTCATAAAAGAGAACTGAATATGTAGCAGATTCAGTATTGTATATCTTTGGGCAATTAGACGAACGTTTAAAATGGAACTTCTTTTATCCAACAGAATCAGCTACAATGCCCTGTGTTAAACTGTGTTAAAGTTTTCCTCCTTCTCTTTTGCCATTAAATTTGTAAATAAAAATCATAATACATTAAAATCTAAAAAAAATGAAGTCTAAATATAGAACAGTAACAATGGTGAAAGTAGTTTCAAAATGCTTAGCCAAACAAGAATTATTTTTCTTTTGCAAACTTTTTTTGCTCTAACAACAAAACCAACAGTGGGAATGAGTATCAGTTTGGCAATTCACTTCTTCCTGTTCGTAAACAGGCTGATTCAACTGAAAAGAAAATTTTCCTTTCTTTTTTTAAATTTCAGGTTAATATGAGAGTTGTCAGGCAGAGTTGAGCCCTTCACCAGGGGGTGTGCCAGATATCCTCACATTCTGCCCATTAGGTGAGACCTTACCAACTCCCCCCTTCCTTCCCTTTTCCTTCTCCTCCCCTCACTTTGTTTTTCTTTTGTGTGAGGACGCAGTTGTTTTCTGTTGGTTTCATGTTAGTATTGAGTACACTAGATACTTGCTTTTCCATTCTTATGCTACTTTACTGAGGAGAAAGTTCTTCAACTCCTTCCAGGTTAATGCAAAAGATGTAAAGTCACGCCCTCTTTTTTATGGCTGTATACTATTCCAGGATATATCCCACAGGAGCTGTGGATGTGTAGAGAAGGGAACACTTTTACACCGCTAGTGTGATTGCAAACTAGTACAGCCTCTTTGGAAAGAAGTATGGAGAATCTTCAAGGAGCTAAAAGTTGACTTTCCATTTAACCCCATGACCCCATTACTAGGCATCTACCCAGAAGAAAATTTTTCTTTTCTTTTTTTTTTTTTGAGACAGAACCTCAAGCTGTCACCCTGGATAGAGTGCTGTCGCGTCACAGCTCACAGCAACCTCCAATTCCTGGGCTCAAGCCAGTCTCCTGCCCCTGCCTCCCAAGTAGCTGGGACTACAGGCGCCACAACGCCCAGCCATTTTTTTGGTTGCAGCCGTCATTGTTGTTTGGCGGGCTCAGGCTGGATTCGAACCCGCCAGCTCAGGTGTACATGGCTGGCGTCTCAGCCGGTTGAGCCACAGGCGCCGAGCCCAGAAGAAAATTTTTCTGTAAGGTCAGTGAAAGGTGTCAGTGGTGGTGCCCAGAGATGAGACCCAGAGGGAGTGGAGATGTCCCCGTCAGCTTTATTGAAAAAGGACAGCCACATGCCTGAGGTGCACAGTTCGAGTCCCCTTTTATATGAGGCTGTAGGGGGTGGGCAAATTCCACAGCTGGCCCAGAGGGCTTTGGAGAGTTACAGTCTTTTGGCTAGAGCCTTCAGGTTGGCTTACTAGATTCTTTGTGTGTTTTGTCTTAGGAGGAGAGGAGGTGGAGTAGGGGGAGGGACCTAGGAGGAGAAGGAGAAGGCTCTTATGGGAACATGTTAGGCCCCCAATGGTTAGCTCATACAAAGAAAGGTGCGTTTTTGTTTAAGGATTTTATAGCACTAACTGGGAAGGGTCAATCAGTTTGGTTTAATAGGAGAAGAGGTTGCTGTTAAAAGTCTAGGTAGATGCAGGGAAATGTTTACCATCATTCTGTGACAGGATGCATTGCAGCAAGACCAGTGATTTAGCCTCACTGGTCAGGTAATTTGGGTTTAGCAAGTGCTGGGAGGTCACTATATGTAAGTTTTAGTCCTTCAATGTCTCTTAAAAGACTTTGTTTGAAAGGTTTTATCATCATAATCATAATGGTGTGACTGAGAAGAGGCTTTCCTTAGATTGTAGTTCACAGATAAATAATTCATTATATTAACTAGTGTGTGTGCAGGCGTGCGTGCACATATTCTGTGCAATACATTCATTCAACTTATTATGAACACAGTGTCTGGCACTTGGGAGACAATATTGCATGAATTGTATCACTCATATTCTCTCACCAATTTGAATAATGTACATTCCTTTCAAAGTTTTACACATATAATAGTAAAGTAATCTTTTAGTAATTCATGCCAATTAAAAATTAACCACTCCTGTGTGGAGTAAATATGGTTCTTGCTAAACAGATCAGTTTTCAAAATTTTTATCTAACCTTTTTTTCAGTCCCACCTCCCCTTTTTTTGTTTGTTTGACACGAACATAATTTGAATTTATGGCTGTCAAACCTAACCTTCAAAAAACAAAGGGAGAAAGAACAGAGCTCTTGAGAA
This sequence comes from Perodicticus potto, assembly GCA_963574655.1. Taxonomy (NCBI): domain Eukaryota; kingdom Metazoa; phylum Chordata; class Mammalia; order Primates; family Lorisidae; genus Perodicticus; species Perodicticus potto. Next base: position 18,873 of record CAUYRH010047522.1, read on the forward strand.
AGACTTTACCAGTATCTTTTAATATGTTATAACATTCTGTAGAGTCATCAAATCTCAAGATGTCTTTATGTTACAATGTAGCTTTCTCCTCCTTTCCCAGAAAAAGGTCTAGATTTTAGTTGTTTTATTTCATTCGGCTGGGAGCATTGAAAATTCCAAACCACAGCCTTGCTGTAAGGGGCAGCATTATCTTAAAACAATGTAGTTTAACAAAGGTCCACATCTTTATGTATCATACTAAGTAACGACTTTAGTTTTTGTTTCTTGAGTTCTAAGAAACTCAAAGCTGGCCCAAAGCTGTTAGGCTAAGCAAACAAAAGTAAAATAAAATCAGACACATTACGGGTCCTTGGGATTCTGAAACTTTAGAGAGAAGCGCTTAAGCCTTCAGAGACTGGAAGAGAGGGTGTGTGTGACTGGTAGGCAGAGCAAAGAAAGATCAGTCCAGGCTGTGGGCAGCTGGATAGAATCTTAATCCAGCGCCCACATAAGATAAGAAATCCCAAAGAAGCAAGGGATAAGGGGGGCAGAAAAGGGTTCTCCCTCTCATCCGTCCCACAAAGTAAGTAAGTGAATCCCGCCTCAGAGGAGCTACAGAGGCTGTGACACCCCCCTCCCCGAGGGTGGGCTCAGCATCACCTTCGGGCACTTCAGCAAGCTCCGGGTCCGCCCTCCTGCAGCCCGGAGGGTGGAGGCCGGCGAGGATGCGGCCGGAGGAGGCGCCGCACATCCGGGCGTGCCCGAGCCGGCAGCCGGCTGCATAATTGATGGAGGGCCGGGCGCAGCGAGAGCCTCCCCGGGGAGCAGGGCAGCCTGCCCGGCCCCTCCCACTCCGCCTTTCTCGCGCGTCCGCCCCCAGGACTGGCAGCGGGCCCTGGGCCATCGGCGAGTGTGCACGGGGACTCGGGACAGCGAGGGCAGCGGGCCGACGGAGCGGTCAGCGGCCGGGCCGCGGCGGATCGTCCCGCGCCATGCGCGCCCTCCTCGGCCTGCGGGGACTCCCCGTCCTGTGCCTCCTCGTCGCAGCGCGCCCCAGCCTGGCGGACAGCGAGGATCCAGGTGGGCCGGACTCGAGGGCCGGCTGGAAGGGCGGAGGGCGCGCGGGAGGGAGCGCGCGGGCTCGGGTCCCCGCGGGCGGCGGCGCAGCGGGGCGCTGGGCCGGGGCGCGCGATGCGGGCGCGGGCGCGGACGACGGCGGCCTCCCATTGGCCAGACCGGGTTACCTAAGCTGAGCCCGGGAGCGGGGCGGCTGGCGCTCCTCCGCTCCGGGGAGTGTATCTGGAACCGGCAGCGCCCCGAGAGTCGGGGGCGTGGGTGGTAGGGCAGGGTCCGGTTTCTCCCAGGAACAGGGCGGCAGGATGGGTGGGTGGGTGCGGGGGCCATCCCCCGACTTTGGCCTGTGCTACTGTGGCACCAGGGCTGGAAGCCGCATCCCCCAAGGCCTGTTCCTGTGGGGGGAAAGGAACTCCAAGGGTCACCTCTTTCATTACTCCGAGCAGGTGCATTGGCTTTGAGGATGTTTCTCAGAGCTGAGTGGGGCAAAAAATCGTGACCAATTAACCAACCAAAGCCGTAACGACTTACAGGATAACGTTTGTGTATCTTCTTTTTTCACCATAGTCTTTGAAAACAGAGTTTTTTGGGGGTTGTTTCTTTCCTTTTGTTTGCTTGTTTAAGACATTTTGAGAAATTTATGTGCAAACCGTTACCAAAACCAACACCACATTTGCCACTTTACTTCACCTGTTTATAATTGTTTTTTATTTTAAGAATAGTCCATCTAACCTACCTTCGGGTTTCTGTGTTGTAAACCTTCAAGTGATAGCAGCCAGTAAGGATAACAGAACGCACCAACCTCTCAGGCTGGTGTGTAACAGCCGTCAGTAACTAGAATCAGGACTAGTCCACGCAAAGTTTTCAACCTTTCGTGAGAATTTATTTTCATGAGCGTATAGCATGTAGATGTTTTGAAACATACCACAAAGAAGAAAAGATTAATCAAAAGGTAAGACTATTCATTTTTTTATATGGCCTTTTAAAAGGCCTAATTAACAACTTGGGTAAAATATTATAGGTAACTAATTGCCTTGTCCCATATTTATTTTCCATTATACCACTTGTAAAGAATTATCAGTACCTTTGCCCCCCCTTGGTTGTCCCCAATTCTTTTATCTTTGACCTATTATTCCCCTCAGAGTATTCCAGTTTTGAGAACCAGTGCATTCTGGTTTAGTCCTAGAATTTTGGTTCTCCTTGGCTATATGTCAGAATTACCAGAGAGTTTTAAAAATACTAATGCCTGGATCCTACCTTCAAAATCCTTGGTTTGTTTGGCCTGGATATTAGGCGTTTTAACAGCTCCACATATGATTCTAATCAGGTGGAAAACTGTTGCATAAAATGATATGGCCCGAGAATGTGCTGTTAGAGAGACACTTATTCTGTTCATTTAAATTGCTATCCAGAGCAGATTTCTAAAGGGAAAAAATATGAAACAAATTAAAAAGTAGGATAAATGAAGGTATAAGTAAGTGGGATGCAAGGGGGAGAGGGTATCTGTGTTTATGTATGGTGTAAAAGCTGTCCTTTTATCTCTACGTAAGCTAAAATTAGGGAATGGTGTTTCAGATAAAAGGCATGAAGTTAGTATCTAATTTGAAGTCAGAATTAAAAATTATTGGGCAACCTTAGCTTGTTTTTAACATACTGTATCGATCTCTATGAAATTCAATTTCCTGTTTGCTAAACGATATTGTGAGGTTTACCAGATATTTTTTTATCCAGATACTTTAAATACATACTGGGAGCTAGGTATATAGTTCACCTAAGACTGAGAGTCAAATTTTCATAATAAAAAAGGCCATAAATTATCACATTTACTATGTAACAATTATGTGCCAGGCATTGTACTATGAGTTAGCTTTTATTATTTCTGGCTTTCAGATGAGGAAATTGGGGCTTAGGTTAAGTAATTGCCCAAGTCTACACACTCAGTTAAGCAGTGGAGCAGGAAATTTGGCATTGGTCAGTCCGACGCTTGTGTACTTAGACACAATGTTTACACACAATGCTCAGGGCTGAGTTGTCCCTCAGTGCTAATCGGGTATGTCTATGAAAATCTGGAACCACTGACAGAGAACACAGTCCAGATGTTTGATTAGAGCTGAAGGAAATACTGACACAGTTTGAGTCTTGGAATAAAGTTAGGCAAAGGGACTCACCTGGACTCTTGCAGGTTTTTTTAATTAAATAAGAAATACAAAATATCTTTGTAAAGGAAAATATTACATAAATAGGAATATTTAAACATCATGATTACAAATGTTACATGAAAGAAATTAGGGCAATGGGTCATATTTATCTTTAGAGAAATGTTTGTCCTGGGGTCATTTGAAATGATCATTTTAACTTTCAGAGGACCTGGTTTTTGTGTTTCCCTGTTCAACCTCCTTCCCTAATCTATGCGTCCCCCAACAGAGAAGCTGCCTAGTAGCACTGTTTTCTTTTTTTATTATTTTTTTTAAATACATGTATTTTATTATTCTTCATTACATTATTCCCCCCCAACCCATCCGTGATAAGAGTAGCACTATTTTTTGAAATGAATATAATTTGACACCCATAGGTATCTCACATTGTTAGTCCATATTTCAGAAGAGAGTGCTAGCAGTTTTTAAATCTTTGAAAGTGTTTAAACTGTTTGAAGGAACAAATTAACTATAAGCCTACCCTTAAACATTTGTTAAGACTTCGTTCAACTGACTCTTCCTCCTGCTTTTCTGTCACCCTCATCGCTTTTCCTGCTTTTCCTCTCCCTCCCATCTTTCTCTGAATAGCCATTGATTGGGGGAAGAGTAGGGAGGCATCCTTACTTGGCAGGTGAAGCAGAAAGGGCCCAGATCAGGGTATCAGAGGCCAAGCCTAGTAAGGATGGTGGGGTGTTATATCTTGCATATCATATATACACATATTCATTCTACTTACATTATATGTATGTTATATGTGTGTATATGTGAATGTTCACGCGTGTATTCTTAGTTCTGTCTGCTGAGATGGAGCAGTGATTTCCCAATAGCTCTGAGTACACTTAGCACCTAGATCTCAGACTCTAATACCATCCCTTACAAATAGCAACCAGGACTTCTTAGAGAATGGCTTCATCAGTACATACTGATAAAAATTAATTCAATGAATCCATGGAAAATTTAATGAAGCACAAAACACAGTTTCATAGTAACTCCCTACAAAATTCTTAACTAATGCAAAGGGAGAAAGAGTACCTTTACAGGGGAAAAGCTTGAGAAACACCACTTTGATCAAATGATCAAAGTGAAAATCATCACTAAAAACACACACACACAAAAGTGTGCCATCTGATAGGGTTCAAGGAGAAGAATTCAGCATTGCCTCTGTGATATTCCTCTCCAAGGTGCCTACCTCAAATCTAATCATCACAACAGAACTTTCCTGGGAGTCCTGCTTAGTAAGCCTCAAGGTCAGCAAGGGCTGGAGAAACAACCAGCTAATGGCAACAGGCCATTCTGAGCTAGAATATTTTGTTAGTATATTATAAGCACTTTTGTTGAAACATAAATGGGGCATGAGGATGAAATGGTGCTGCATAGATGTTCATTGCCTGATTTTAGTGGCAGTATTGGGATTTGTGTAGGGGAATGTCCTTTGTATAAAATATACAGCAATGTTCTAATGATACATGGGTGATCAAGACAGTAATTTACTCATTCCCATGTGGTTCAGGAGAAAAAAATGTCCTGATCTTGACATTGAAACTAAGTTTCTATTTGAAAAGAAACAAATAATTAATTCAATTCTTTCTGAGAAAACTTGAGTTAAGGTAAGGCATTAAACTAAAGCACCAGCCACATGCACCAAAGCTGGCGGGTTCGAGCCCAGCCCGGGCCAGCTGAACAACAATAACTTCAACAACAACAACAACAACAACAAAAACAATTAAAAGTAAAATTACACTTTAAAAAAAATAAAGTGATAGTCGAGAAATGGTCATCGATTTATGTTCTTAAGTACCATTTTCCAAAGGAGTATGTGCCCTTGAACAGAAACAAGTTATATGTGTTGAGGCGGTTTGTCCTAGATTGTAATCTTTTCAAGTTAATTTTTTGTAGATAACCTTACATATTTCACAATATAAGGAAAATATTAGAAATAAACAACATATGACATAGATGCTGATGTAAAGGAACAAATTTTACAACACTTTTTAAAAAATAAACTCTCTACTACTAATAAAATATCATTGCTATTCAGACAAAACAAACTGCTCAAATGTTGGTACAGAACAAATAGATGTTATCTTTAAGCTCGGCACCTGTGGCTCAACAGGCTAAGGCTCCAGCCACGTACAGCTGAGCTGGCGGGTTCGAATCCAGCATGGGCCCGCCAAACAACAATGACGGCTGCAACCAAAAAGTGGCCGGGCCTTGTGGCGGGCGCCTGTAGTCTTGGCTACTTGGGAGGTGGAGACAGGAGACTCGCTTGAGCCTAGGAATTGGGGGTTGCTGTGAGCTGGGACGCCACGGCACTCTATCCAGGGTGACAGCTTGAGGCTCTGTCTCAAAAAAAAAAAAAAAACAGATGTTATCTTTAAAAAGTGTTATTCTTTCTCATTGAAAATAAAATTTTCCTGGTATTTTTTTTTTATTTTCCTGGTATTTTAAAAGTTATTAAGATGATCATAACTAATGTGTTCTTAATCTCAAACCAGGATATTTTTATAGCCCTACAGTTATACAGTTCTGAGAACCCAAAAGGGAATTTAGAGATCTCATTTAATTGATCTTGAAACCCAAAGTGCTGTCATATGATATCATAGCCAAGAACAGTGAGCTGGCTAATAGCTATAACTGGTTTCCTGGTTTGCATTTCAGCACTCTATCTGGCAAGTGGTTTTTCTTTGTAAAAGGTCAAAATAGGACCCTGGAAGGAGGATGTGGTTGGTAGTGAAGGGTAGCAAGAAATGTTTATGCTTCAAAATATCTGCACCTAAATTATATAGAACATGACCTTAGGCCCCGGGGCCATTTGAAGATTGTTAAAGTATGTTGAAGATTATTCAAACTCAGGATTTTCAACCTTGGTATTATTGACTGCAAAGAATTATGGGCTGCATAATTCTTTGTTGTGGGGATTATTATTATAAAATGTTTAGCAGTAACCCTGGCCTCTACATACATAGTGAGTGAATTATTTACCACCCCCAAATACAGTGGATGCCAAAAACAGTTTACACATTTTAAGAAAGAAAGTTGTATTAAAATTGTAATACTCAATATATACCAATAACAAAAGATGAATACAGAGCATGTTGACTTCTGCATTTACAAGAACTGCTGTGGATGTCCTACTACACATTGCTACTGCAACTCAATTCAACTTTGAAAATAAATAAATAAAGGAATTATAGGATCAAATGGCAGGTCTATTTTTAGATCTCTGAGTATTCTCCAAACATCTTTCCAAAAGGAACATATTAGTTT